>SEYY01003354.1:47500-50061 GCA_009176605.1 Armadillidium nasatum
TAGCACTAGGTAATAAGGCCCTAGACCGGCACCTGTGAGAATTATAAATAATTACCCCAGTGCCTCACCTCAGTTTAAATGATTTAAAAATATATAATGAATTAATAATAATAATAATAATAAAAACAAAGAATAAACCTACTCTTGAAAGGGTAATATGCCTTCTTGAGAATAACAACCTGTTTGAATAAGAATAACCTGTTTTTAATTATTGCCCGAAATGGGAACAATAGCTCATAAGACTTTTCATTAGCACAAGTGCACTCAATAAATAATAATAATAATAAAAATAAATTTAACATAGAAGAATAACATTAACGTATCTAAACAAATAAACAGGTTAATATCAATCTCCCTTCACGCTCTCCAGTCTAGGACATGGCACATGCACATTAATATTGTGGATCCCAAGCACAGTCAAAGTCAAACAGCATAACAGCAAAGCAACAAGCAGGTAAGACTATATTCCTCAGAGAATACTCCATGCAATCTGAAACGAGAAAAATATACTCGGCAGCAGCCAGCCCCTTACAATATATATATATATATATGAGAGAGAAAGAGAAATGGAAATGTTGGAACTATACATTGAATGAGATAAAAATCGCAAAAAAGTGAAAAATGTGATATTTGTACTTATTAAATTGCTTATATTTTCTAATCCAAGCCAAAACCAAAAATAATTCATTAAAAAAATTAAAATATACATATATAACAATAATTCAGCAAAGTTTGAAAAAAATCGAAGATGAGGTTTTTTGTCAAGGTCAAGGTCACCAATAGGTCAAATTTTTTATTTGACCTCCGAGGTCAAAATCATCTAAATAAATGTTGTACCGCTATTCAAGATCTTTTAAATGGTCTTTACACGATGCTTCTAAGTGCCATAGAAGCCGAGATATTGTATTTTGACCTCGGACTACTCTCTGAAAATTGACATTTTTGACCAAAGTTTCAAAGGTCATATCTTCTGAACCGTATGAGCTAGAGACCTGCAATAAACGCCATTCATATTTTCTCAACAAGATCTGTTAGTGTGCCATTTTTCATAAAAATCGAAAGGGGTCACGGAAAAAATTGCCAAATTTTGGTTGAAGTGACTTGGAATGACCCATATATATATATGTCACAAGACGTAGTCCGAGTAGACAGACGTCTATAATGACAGCCCGGAATTCTTAATGAACTCTTAAAATCGTCTAGGGGTTATTTAAATATTCGATAAAATAAAATTATATTCTTATTAATTTCCTTATGTATAAGCAAAATATTTATTAGGAGGAACTCAACTTCTCCTTTTGTTTCTAATCTTTCAGGAGGAATTCTACTTCTCCTATTATTCTTCTCTGGAGGTATTTAACTTCCCCAATATATTTATTTTCTCTGGAGGAATTTTACTTCTCCTATTATTTATTCTGGAGGTATTCAACTTCTCCAATCTATTTATTCTTTCAAGAGGAATTCTACTTCTCCTACTATCCTTCTCTGGAGGTATTCAACTTCTCCAATCAATTTATTCTTTCAGGAGGAATTCTACTTCTCCTGTTATACTTCTCTGGAGGTATTCAACTTCTCCAACTAATTTGTATAGTTATTCTAGGAGGAATTCAACTTCTCCTAATACTCTTCTCAGGAGGTTTTCAACTTCTCCTGTTAGTTTATATCAAACCCTCTTGTTGGGTTTCTTTCTCTCAGATTACGATCATATGAAATGACCCAGATTAATAAAGGTCACACGCTTAAGTACCTAGCTTCCTTAACTACGATACTATCAAAATGTAGTGTGTGAAATAATAATTAAACACTTTTCTCCTTTTCATATTAGACGAATTGATCTTAATATGTTTACACTGCATTCAAAACTGTTAATTCTTTCCACAATAAATTTCATTCATCAATTAATTATATTTTCCATTTAATATCAACGGCGTGCTAAGTTCAAAAACGTAACAATGGCGTACCTTCATTGTTACAATATATATATATATATATATATATATATATATATATATATATATATAATATATATATATATATATATATATATATATATATATATATTATATATATATATATATATATATATATATATATATATATATATATATATAATATATATATATATATATATATATATATATTTATATATAATATTATATATATATATATTTTTTTTTTTTTTTTTTATTTTTTATATAATATTATATATATATATATATATATATTATATATATATATATATATATATATATATAATATATATATATATATATATAATATATATATAATATATATATATATATATATATATATGTGTCAGACTTCACTTTAACATCCTTAAATATTTCAAAAACTACAAAACGTACGTTAAAAAGGATAACATTTTTGGAATACTTGTCGAAATTTTTTAAGAAATGTATAAAATGTTTGGAAATAAATTTAAAAAAAAAAATGGGTTTGTACGACAACTGATTACGTAACAAACGACAATTGGTGACGTAACAAACTTAAATTTGGTGTTATACCGAACATATGTCTACGGGGGCTCTGCCCCCCGTACC
>SEYY01003355.1:0-14562 GCA_009176605.1 Armadillidium nasatum
TTGATTTTGATTCTTTAAAGTTAATAACTCTAGATTGTTTTTTTGCATATTAATATTATTATTATTATTATTATTATTATCTATTAATAATTTATTATCAATATTTATTATTTTATTATTATTATTATTATTGTTATTATTATAATTACTACTTATTGTTGTTACTATATAAATTTTTTGGAGGGACCTTATTATGGATGTTGAGAGTAGTTATGTAATTGATACTGTTGACAAATTTAATCATGAAGACTTGTGCTCAATTTGACTGATGAATATTTAAGTGTCATGACTATAAATGTACGTAGTCTTCGTGGCAATTTTGCCACAGTTGTATTATTTATTTCTTCCCTTAAGTTAAACCTCAATTTTGATACTAACAGAAACTTGGCTTAATGATGAAGATTATAAACTTTATAATATACTGGAATACAGTGTTCATTATGTAAATCGTAATAGTTGTGGGGAGGAATTGCTTGCTATTACATTAACTACTTATATATTACACAAATAAAGGAGTTTACTGGCATCTTTGATGCGTGTGAGAGTCTGTGTATAGTATTGAGATCGGGGTCATTTGGAACTTTAATTAGACAATTTTTGTGTGATGATGTTGCCATGTACTCTGTGAGAAATTTTAATATTAGGGTCCCATATCTTAGGGTTGACGCTGTAAAGCTAAACTTTTTGTATAATTGGAATTCTGGTTTGGAACTCCCTGCCTTTAACAATACGTAAGGCTCCTAACGTGTTGAAATTTAAAAATGATCGTAAGATCTATTTCTTGGGGCAATATTAGGGGTTGCTGGAGAAATATATCTCGCTGCCTGATGGAAATCTTTCCTCTAATGGTTGTCTCATGATAGTTGGACTATTTGATATAAAATTAATGATTTTTTGTATTTATTATCACAATGTATGTTTATATTATGAAAAGATGTAAATTGCCTGAGATATAATAAATCTATCTATTATTATTATTATTTATTAATTAATAATCTTATTGGTTCTAAAAGAAAAAGGGGAATTTGATGTTTAGTATCTACAATTGCTACATTGGACACGGCTGAAGAAGTAATAGTATATTTACTGTTTGGTAAGTTTATTCATTATCGTGCTCTATTGTCTACCAAATATTTTAATGACCAACGAGCCGACTTCTTTATAAACATTTCTTAAATATTCGCCACACTCTGGATGGTTGTATCAGCAAATAAAGTCGATGCCTACCCCCCAATTTACTTTGTAAATAACACAGGTTGTACCTTACTTACATTCCCATATTAATAATTATTTTCCTTAGCTTTCTAAAAGAGATGAAGCAATTAAGTACCGAAACCTCAGATTAGGAACACCAAAGAATCCTGGCAACAGCATGTTTCATTTTGTAAATTTTTGTTGTAGGATTAATTTAAAATATATTGACGTTTGAGAGATGTTAATATGATAATAGTAAGTTAACAAGGTTATGTATTGTTATTATCTTTGTTAAATAATCATATTATAAATGTTAATAAAATTTTGAAGTGATATCTTTTTATTTTTTTCCACTTCTATGTACAGTATATATATACTTTCGGTTAAAATCTTCTTGTTCATTCATATGCATCTATTTCATTAGGAATGAAGCTATTACATTTATATTCCATAGTCCTGACACATGTTTAGCAGCAGTGCCTACAAAATGTGGTAAAACGTTTTTGTTATATAAAAATATATCATTGAAAAACCGGTCTCAAAAATTATACTGGCTACAATGTATACCACAAATGTTTAAAGATGTGATTCTTTTATATGAAGAAATATAAAATCACTTCAAGGTACAGCAGGTTCTAAATAATTGTGTTGGATTAGGTATTGAGTGTTTATCGATACATCACTCAAATAACGGTTTTAATGAAAAATATTTTAAGTTATAAAAACAGAAATATTCAAATGAAAAGAATAAGCAGTAAATGTTTCCGTATATTAAATGAGAATATACTGAAAGATTTACTGCTAATTCTTTTCATTTGAATATTTGTTATAACTCAAAATATCTTTCATTAAAACCGTTATTTGAGTGATGATGTATCGATAAGCACTCAATAACTAATCTTTCATACGGAATCAGTTTTGGGTTGGTCTACTTCCAGGGGGTCTCATGTTAAGTTCTTAAAATCATTCACGACAGGGTTGCAGTATTCTTCAATGATCTGACATGGGCTTCATTATACCCAGGAATCTAATCGACTCGGCCATTAAGTATCCCCTCGCCGGTTACAGTCGGACCTTTCCCGATTCCGCTTCACGAGTTGGAGAATCCTGTGTAATACTGAGGGTTCAGTGAATAGTGTGTCGGCCACAATTAAGGAAGGGGATGATATTTCGCAACTCGTGAATAAATTAATGTTAGAAACAGTCCCCGATTGTTGGTAATCCGAAGGAGATAAAAAAAAGATATGATAGGTAGAAGGACCACCTTAACATCTGCTCAGGAAGATGCAACCTGGCATTATTTGCAATAGTTGAACCGGTGGTGTTAGGTAGAGGACCCAGTCAGATCTATGGGAGTTGGTTGAAGAGTGAGTGAGGCCCTTATCAGAAGGAAAGATACACCTTCTAGTTAAATGGGTGAAGACATGATCCAGGATTGGATTTTCCTTGAACTAATTGTTGTTATTTATATTTTATAAATACATTATTCTTATTCATGTATTATTTATATTTTATGTTATAATGTTGTGTCATATTAGTAAAAAAAAAATTTCCTTATTATTGTATTCTTAGCATATTTAAATATATTTCTTTAGATCATGTTTATTACTTTATTTTGGTAAATTCATTGTTCTGGACGTTTTGTAGTATTTTCATTTTGTATTCCTATGATATTTTTTTTAGTCTTATAATTACGGAATGTTCTGAGTAATGATGTAAATTTTAAAAAACTTTGATCGAGTGTTGAAGGATTGTATATATTGGCGTTGACTTAAAGGGGTTGATTGTTGCTCCGTTTTGTCGGCATTGTGCGGTAATATTAGGCTGGGTTTCTTTCCTAGTAATTTTGGCATCTACCCCAGTACTTATATTTATATATATATATTATATATATATATATATATATATATATATATATATATATATATATATATATATATATATTATTATATATATGTATATATATATATTATTTTTTTTTTTTTTTTTTTTTACAGAACGCCACCACTCACGGGCAGAGCCCTTTTCAAGGAGGGGGCACACACACAGAGACAAAACACATGCAAATGCACACACCTAACGCACAGCCTCAGGTGGGCGCAGACGGAAGCCTTGAAGAGTGGAAATTAAATACAGAGGAAAAATAGAAGATGGTAAGAGTTCCACAGAATAGAGGTGGCTGGAAAGAAGAGGTACCACAACGGGCTAGCCTGGGTTTCCCCTTCCACACAAAATTGGTGCGAAAGCAGGGCCCCTTGTGCAACGGACGACGCAATGGAGGAGGAATGCGAGGGACATTCTCTCGAGCACTGCCATTGTAGTACCTGTAGAAAAGAGATAGCGCACCAACGTCACGTCTCAGAGATAGAGGTCAAGAGAGTTTGAAAGTAGGCGGACAGTTTATTAATCTTTTAGCTTTTGACTCAACCCTATCCAGAAGAGAGGAGGAGCTGGAGCCCCCCAAATGTGAGAACAGTACTCCATACAAGGGCGAATAAGACCCTTATATATTTGGAGTAACTGTTCAGAAGAAAAAAATTCTCGCAATCTGAACAGAACTCCCAGCTTCTTAGAGGCCGCTTTAGCAACCATTGTGATATGTGGTTTCCAAGATAGTTTGTTGTTTATGTTTAGACCAAGAATGTTAATGTTATTTACAGGTGAGACGGGAGAGCCATCGAAGAGGATAGGAAAGTTAGGAGGTGTTTTTGAGAGGGAGATTGAAGAAGTTGATTTTTAAAGAGTTGATTCACAAGGTTGCTATGACCCCACCGGGAAATCCCATCCAGATCGCAAGAATAGAATCGGAAAGTTGAAGACGAGAAGCAACTCTAGAAGCAAAAGAGGGAGCAGATTTGAAATGAGTAGAAGAATGTAGAGTTGAGTCATCAGCATAAGAGTGAACAGAGTTAGAAGTGCAGTGGAGAAGTCGTTAATGAAAAGTAAGAATAAGGTTGGAGATAAAACAGAACCCTGAGGAACACCACAGTTGACAGAAAAGGAGGAAGAGGTCGCTCCATCTACAACTGCCGAAATGGAACGATCTGAGAGAAAACTAGACAATAGTAAGCAAAGAGAAGGAGGAAACCCAAAGGAGGGGAGCTTGGAGAGCGTGACGCATGCCATACCCGGTCAAAAGCCTTGATATGTCAAGCGCCACCACACAAGACTCCCCAGTCCCTAAGGGCAGAAGACCATAGATCAGTAAGATAGGAAGTATGTCACCAGTTGACCTCGAGCGTCGAAAGCCATACTGGTGATCAGAAAGAAGAGAATGAGACTCCAAATGATCCAGGAAATGAGAGTTGAGAAGAGTTTCAAAAATTTTAGATAGAACACAGGTTGAGCTATAGGTCGATAGTTAGAGGGTCAGAGCGACTACCTTTTTTTTCGGATCGGTTGAACCAACGCGCTTCCAGCATAGAGGAAAGTATTAGTATTAAGGCATAGAGAGTAGAGCTGAACGAGGACAGGCGCTAACTGGAAGCAACACTCCCTCAAAACGAAGAGGAATGCCATCCGGGCCACTGGCCTTCCTGACGTTCATAGATTTCAGGATCCCATGCACCTGATCATGAGTAATTACAGGCAGAGGCATGGGACACCTGAGAGGAGAAGGAGTAGGAGGAGGGATGTCAGAAGAATCTAGCAGGCGAAGAGATTAGCCTTTTCAGAGGGAGTATTAGCTATAGAACCATCAGCGAATATATATATATATATATATATATATATATATGATAAATGTAGTAAAAAGAGGAAGATACAAATTCGGATGTCTTGATTTGCTTTTCAATTAAATGCTTAATAATCTCGTAAAAATTTTAAGTCTCTCTTAGAGTCTTAAAGATGGAATTCAAACATTAAGATGCAGTGGGGATATTGATATTAAAATAGAAAGGAACCTTAATAAAATGCTTTTATTCACAAATCAAAATTATGATTTAATCCATTAAGATTTAATAAATTAATTTCACCCTTGCCACAAAACAATACTCTTAGGGGGGACGGAGAGGTGGGGGGAAAATTTGAAAAAAGTTGAGTAAAATCACAAGATGAATTTCCTGCTTTCGTTCATTCTCGGTGATAAGCCCTGCTGTTACTATCTGGCTTCTACAAAATTTAAAGCTAATCACGAAATATATTTGAAGAGCCTGTGATCAAAACAGGTAATATTACTGCGAAAGTGAGTCGCGAATTTTCCATCCTATTAAACCAAGACAGGAAAAATAAAAATATGCATTAAATTTTAGTGACGATACAAATAATTTTTTGTGAGAAGTAAAAGAAAAAATAAATAAAAATCGATATATCGGATTCGAAGAAAAATTTGCTTTAAAAGGTATTGAAAGCAGATTTGTAACGGTCATGTATTAAAGATTTTTTTTAGCAATTCTGGAATTTTACATGAACAAATACGTCAATTTATAAGACGAATATATATATATATATATATATATATATATATATATATATATATATATATATATATATATATATATATATATATATATATATAATGATTGTTATAATTTCGATAATAACATCATTAGCAGTTATGATAATTTATATAGTATTTATATATATATATATATATATATATATATATATATATATATATAATATATAATATATATATATATATATATATATATATATATATATATATATATATATATAATATATATATATATATATATATATATATATATATATATATATATATATATATATATATATATATATATATATATATATATATATATATATATATATATATATATATATATATATATATATATATATATATATATATATATATATATATATGCTTTATATTCGTATATGTTTGCGGTGCGGTGCGTTGCGCTGATTTCGGTGCGGTTTTTTTTAGCTTTTGGTGCGGTGCGGTGCAAAAAAGCATTTTGCTATCCGGTGCGGTGCGTGTGTTGCGCATATGATATGGTGCGGTGCGGTGCACGACGACCTGGTGTGGTGCGGTATGCGGATATATCCGGATATATATATATATATATATATATATATATATATAAAAGGGTATTCGAAAAGTAATTACATTTTTTCACCACTGTGAAATATGATTCAACCAAAGACGTCAGAACCGTGGTCGAATTGGTGGGAATTGTCTAGAAACATTATATGATCTCTTCTACCTTGCTGTGTGTCATTCATAGTTATTTCGGCAATTAATTAACCCCATGGAAAATAAGTTCTCTTATAAAACATATTCGTCATTGCTTACTCGAAGAGTTTCAAAGGGAGAGTACCGATACAGATGCAGTGAGAGATCGACAAAGGTTTAAAAGATTTAAAGATGGCGATTATGACATAAGATAAACCTCGCTCTGCAGTCATATCCTCATTGGGGTTTAATTACCGACATAACTATGAATAACACAGACGGAGAGAAGAGATGATGTATAATTTTTAAACAATTCCCGCCCAATCGATCAAGGTTCTGACATTGTTGGTTGAATCATATTTCATAATGATATATATATATATATATATATATATATATATATATATATATATATATATATATATATATATATATATATATATATATATATATATATATATATATATATATATATACATTTGCAAGATATGATTTTCTTTAATTAAAATTAAATATTATTCATAAATGAGGAAGTTTAAAAAGTTCATTACATCATTTCTTTTATTTATTTTCTCTTAAATTTTATTTATTCGTTGTACAAATTGTGACTGTTTTTAATGTTTTTATTATTATTATTATTATTATTATTATTATTATTATTATTGGTAGAATACTTAAACTCGTCACCTATAAAAGGAAGTCATAATGAATTACAAATCAGAGACAAGAGAAGAGCAGGAGAAGTCAGAGAGAAGACTTGGGATCCGGTAGGATCTTTCTCCTCTAAAACGGTAGTTAAGAGGAATTGAGGGAAGCAAGTCCGGTAGGATCTTGTAGGTTGGCCGTAGCCAAAGATTAAGTGGTGTCTCTGTAGTTACACCAAAAGGAGGAAGAGTTCTCCTTTCGCTTAGTCTCGCGAACTTTAAGAGTTTGTGCCGTTCTGGTGTCTAGTAAAGACTGTAGTTTTTACGTTGAAACGAATTTCAACTAGATAACCTCAGAACTTTCCTTCGTCTTCGTCGAAACCCTTTCCCCCTTAACTATTTAACTTTTGTATATTCTTTAGCAGCTCTGTTGTTATTTTGCTACCATTTAATATTCTATGTTTTTGTAAATAAATTATTATTAGTTAAAAAGAGTGTTTTGCTTTGCCTCCTTTTGAAATCTCAGTCTCCCTTTTATTTTCATTTTGTAAACCGTACTTTGTGATTCCCCATTATTACGCTACCTCACAAAGTTACGAGTTTATATTGGTGGCAGTGGTGAAGACCTCCTTATATAACAGCATTACCCTTATATATATAGTAAAGTAAATTTTTACGCCAAAGAAGTAAAGTAAAATTATGAGATTTTCCCCTTTATATTATATTTATTTAGACTGATATTTTAAACTGGCAAAGCAAAATATCACTATAGCTTTAAATTTTTTTAGTTACCATTACAAATTAAAATCATTCGTTTTCTTTTATAAAATCATATAGTTAAATTCTGTTGATAAAGTAGGAAAGAATATATATATATATATATATATATATATATATATATAATATATATATATAATATATATATATATATATATATATATTATATTATATATAAGATAGCTCAAAAATGTGTTAATACTTAAAGAAAAAAAAAGAAAAATTATAACATTATGAAGCAAGCAATTGTACTTGTACAGACAGATATTAGTGGCTCAAAAATGTGTTAATACTTAAAGAAAAGAAAAATTATAATGAAGCCAATTGTACTTTATTTACAGATATTAGTGGTTGTGTTTTTCAAATCAATAAAAATCAAGTTACATAATAATATTGTTAAATGTAATAAATTAAATAATAAAGAATACGTAAATAGTTATAAAAATAATAATAAATACTCATATGTTAAATATAATGGACATAGAAAGGGAAAAAGAAAGAGAAAGGAAACGAAAATAATAGATAAAGAATAAATAGATTTTTTTTTGTGTGTACATATTGTAATATAAATTTTTTTTTTTTAACTTTATAATAATAATAATGTGTTTTTTTTTTTTTTTTTTTTAGTTAATGGACAATTAGAATAAAGAGAGAAAGTTTTGGAAAGAAAAAAGTTTTGGAAAGAAAGAGTTATAAGTCAGGCAAAATTTTACTTAATAAACTAGAAAAAGAAAAGAGTATAGTTACTCAATGTTGTTGATTTAACCAAGGATTTTTTTTTATTAGATATTATTCCATGAATTTATTGTTATAGTTATTTGTTTATTTATGCAGATTTTATAGTGATTTTATGAAGTAGTATGTTGGACAAAGGATTTTTGTCATACTATTTGGGTAAGTCCTGCTGAGAACATAATATGTTCAATCCTAACACTAAATGAATTGTTATTCCTATGGGGACGTTCATGTTAGAAGCCTTAGTGACTATTGGGGGATAAATATTTATCCACAGTACTCAAGGACTGGTTAAATAGCACATACGAAGTGTATGTGGGTTATTTTTATGTACTCTTAGAAATTTCAAAGCATAATTTCTAAGAGGGAGTAGAGCTTATAATATATTTTCATATTATTTATATTATAACTTTTTCATAATCCTTGAGTATATCCATTATTAATTACCATTTGTATTTATTTTAGGTAAAAAGAGAGAAACTTAAATAACTTTTAATTATAAAATTTTAAACTATTTCATAAAATGGCACTTAATAAAGAAGTGAAAAGAACACAACATGTCGATATCATCCATCCCGATACCTTTTTTTAGACTTTTCTCAAAGCATTTAAAATCAAAGAACTCATGGATTGTCAATGTGGAAATGATGATTAATGGAGAGTTAAGAAGGATAATGGATGGAAGGATACACAAAAGATATATAACAGGAAAGGAAATACACATTTCATTCATTAACTTAGAAGAGAAAAACGCTGCTAGTATTAATATGGTTGATATTCTTTATAACTTACATAAGGTCTTTCAAGAATAATAAATATAAGTATGTCACTATTTTAGAGAATAGTGATCATACAACTAAGACCTTTACGAAAGGACATAAATTTCTCTGATTTAGAAAAAAGTGTTAAAAACCAAACTTGGTGGAGACTAGTACTCTTCAATGAGGGTCTAAAGCAAAAGTTTGTAAAAACTAAAGGAGGAAATTCTACTCATGGTAAAGAAAATCAAACCCAGAAAAAGAAATTTTGGTTAAATAAATTAATGTCAAATAAAAGAGATAAAAAGAAAGAGACAAGATTAAGTAAAGTATTAAAAAATAGAAGTAATATCAATGAGGAGATGATCAAGCTTATGAAATTTCGTAATGAAGAATTGCCTGAACTTTTAAAAAGCTTAGAAGTATCTTCACCTATTTCCCCTATCACCTCTCCCCTCCCTACTAAGTCTATTTCTTCCTCCTTATCCTCTTCCT
Organism: Armadillidium nasatum; assembly: GCA_009176605.1. NCBI lineage: Eukaryota > Metazoa > Arthropoda > Malacostraca > Isopoda > Armadillidiidae > Armadillidium > Armadillidium nasatum. Next base: position 9,744 of record SEYY01003355.1, read on the forward strand.
CATTTTCGTCCTCATCATCTTCTTCTTTCCCTTCTTCTTCTTCTTCTTCCTTCTTCTTCTTCTTCTTCTTCTTCTTCTTCTTCTTCTTCTTCTTCTTCTTCTTCTTTTCTTCTTCTTCTACATCCCCTTTCATTAAACCCTTATACACCTTAGAAGAAGCAAGAGCAATATTATTAAAAGATCTGAAAGAAAAGAAAAGAAAAAAAAAAGGAGAAATATAAATAAATAAGTTTTAATAAAATATAGGTTTAGGACAAAATGACAAAGTACATACTTGTTAAAAATAAGTTTTTTTTTTTGATTTAGGACTAAGAACACGTAATTTTGTTAAATAAGTCTTTTTTTTTTTTAGTTTTTTTTGAAAAGGATTGATAAAAGATTTTTTTTTTCTTTTGACGTATCAATTAGTTTAGATTAAAGGAGTTGTAAAGACCATTTAAGTATAGATCAAATAAGAACTGGAATATGATTAGTTTAATTGTTGTCAAAATGTTTTGTTATTGCTAAGATGGTTAATTGTTGAGGAAATATTATAATATAAATTATATTATGGGAATTATTTTATGATTATTTATTCATTTATTTATGAAGATTTCATTTTATGTTGAAGTTATGAGAAAGCTTGTGTAAAGGGACAGAGAGATTGTCGCCTTGTTGGTAGAATCTTGCGGGGAGCCCTTAATAAGCTCCAATCCTAACATTTGATGGATGTAGCTCTTTGGAGGTCATTCATGTTAGACCGCCGGTTAGTGACTATTGTCAAACAAACGTTTGTTTGCAATACTCAGAGATTCAGGTTTTTAAGTATTTATTGTAGAAATACTTGTTTTTCTCTTAAATGATTTCTTAAGAGGTTGTGTTAACGTTTTATATTATATTTTTATATTATTTATTATATTTTTTTTTTATACTTTCCTTTAACAATGCCGAATTATGAGATGATGTTAAAATTTTCCTGATAAGTTAAACAAACCTTTTGATGATTGTTAATCTATTATATTGTTAGATTTATTATGTGAATAGGTAAACCCTTTGTATATACTTTTCCTTTTAAATATGAAATTCATCTCTTGTAAATGGGTCGAATTTAAGCATGGGGTAATATAAAATAATTTTTTATTCAACACATTTGCAAGATATGATTTTCTTATAATTAAAATTAAATATTATTCATAAATGAGGAAGTTTAAAAAGTTCATTAAACATTTCTTTTTTATTTTTTTAAATTTTTAAATTTTATTTCGTTGTACAAATTGTGACTGTTTTATTATTATTATTATTATTATTATTATTATTATTTAGTAGAATACTTAAACTCGTCACCTATAAAAGGAAGTCATAGAATTACAGAGATCAGAGAAGAGCAGGAGAAGTCAGAGAGAAGACTTGGGATCCGGTAGGATCTTTCTCCTCTAAAACGGTAGTTAAGAGGAATTGAGGGAAGCAAGTCCGGTAGGATCTTGTAGGTTGGCCGTAGCCAAAGATTAAGTGGTGTCTCTGTAGTTACACCAAAAGGAGGAAGAGTTCTCCTTTTGCTTAGTCTCGCGAACTTTAAGAGTTTGTGCCGTTCTGGTGTCTAGTAAAGACTGTAGTTTTTACGTTGAAACGAATTTCAACTAGATAACCTCAGAACTTTCCTTCGTCTTCGTCGAAACCCTTTCCCCCTTAACTATTTAACCTTTGTATATTCTTTAGCAGCTCTGTTGTTATTTTGCTACCATTTAATATTCTATGTTTTTGTAAATACTATTAGTTGAAAGATTATTTTGTTTGTCCTCTTATCGACCCCAGACTTAACCGCTATGCTCAGTCTTACATATACTCTACTGGTAAAGTCGGAAACACTCCCTTCATCGTTTTCCCAACTTCCTTTGACTTGCATACTTTCAACGCCGTGTGTCTGGACACGTCGGCCACCATCGACCATGATAATAGATCTTTCACAACTCCGGTGGAATTTGGTAGGCTCTGGCCTTTGCCACCGGAGGAGACATAAAAAATAAGTAAATAAATAAATAAATTATTATAGTTAAAAAGAGTGTTTTGCTTTGCCTCCTTTTAAATTTCAGTCTCCTTTTATTTTCATTTTGTAAACCGTACTTTGTGATTCCCCCATTATTCATTTTTTACGATATTATATATATTATATATATATATATATATATATATATATATATATATATATATATATATATATATATATATATATATATATATATATATATAATATATATATATAATATATATATATATATATATATATAATAAATATTATATAGGATTGTTTTTTAGCCACTTATTTTATATGATGTGTTTAACATGTTCTTCTGATTACGTCTTTAAAATGTTCAAATCATTCGATCGTTGACAAAAGGTTAAAATAAAAAAAAAAAAAAAAAAAAAAAAAAAAAAAAAAAAAAAAAAAAAAAATTAATAAAAATATACAAACGAATATATAATATCTTGGTAGCGTGAAGATGGAGCCGGTTTAACATAATCTTAAGTATCTTATATTTGGCCTTCTCTTCAGAGGAGTTTCGAGGGATCAACGACTTTAGTAGTTTCTTAAATAAATAGATTCTTTTATTTGACGTACGTAGAATATCTTTATCATTTTTGTCTCCTTACGGACGAACATCTCTTTACTCTCTTACGAACAGTAAAGTTTGAAGATGTTCCTTGTCTTACGACCAAGGTGTTTTGTTAACTTGTCGATTTATTCATTTGACTCCGTTGATTCCGCTCCATTGATTCTCCCTTGATTGATTCATATCAATAAATTCTACTCTTTTATAGTTTATCTTATTAACTCGGCTTCCATTAATATTCATTTAAATCAAAATATGAAATCCTAATAAATAATTATTTTAACATAAAATCATTAAACAAATTAATTTAAAAAGCGTGAAATATAAAAATCGCATGATACATTTTTTTAGAAAAAATAGTTAGAAAGTAAAGTGCAGTTTTCGTGTTAAAAAACTAAACTATAATAATATATATATATATATATATATATATATATATATATATATATATATATATATATATATATATATATATATATATATATATATATATATATATATATATATATATATATATATATATATATATATATATATATATATATATATATATATATATATATATATATATATATATATATATATATATATATATATATATATATATATATATATATATATATATATATATATATATCGTTACAGGCTTCAGCAAAACCATTAACCGGACATGCATTTCAAGGACATTTCATTTTAATTAATTGATCTAACAAAATCAGTGACTTGTCGGTTTATTATAATAAACAATATAATCTTTTAACTTACAAAGTATATATCTTAAAAGGAAAAAATAAAGGCATGCTAAATTCTTTTAATTACCAAAAAAAATAAAAAATACATTCTATAAAAATTCAAAAAAATGCAAAATTCTCCCAGATTTAACGAGTAATTTTACAAGTCACGTTTCAGTTGTAATAATGATATAAATTATAATTATAAATTCAATAATAAACTTATTCTTTAAAATATAAAACATATATTGGAATCATAAATCTATCTTCAGCGGTAACTAATTTATCATGTTTAAAATTACGATATAACCTCTTAATAATAGTAATGATTGTATTCTTTTAATACAACGTTTAGAATATATATATATATATATATATATATATAATATATATATATATATATATATATATATATATATATATATATATATATATATATATATATATATATATATATATATATATATATATAATAGATAGTGTTGTAATTTTATTATAATGACCAAAATATGCAATGTGATGAGAGGACATAAAAGTAACTTTTGTTTTGATGAAAAGGTAATTTAAGTAAATGGCAATCTTATACCTTCAAATGAATCTTGTACTTTTGTTGTAGGTGTAAGCTATGCTCAGCTCTGAAAATTTATTAGTAAACTTTAGCCGCAAATCAATTTATAAAATTTCAAATTTAAAACTTACTTTCTATTAGGGATTAAAATTTCCCTTTATATTATATATATATATATATATATATATATATATATATATATATATATATATATATATATATATATATATATATATATATATATATATATATATATATATATATATATATATATATATATATATATATAGAACGCCACCACTCACAGGGCAGAGCCCTTTTCAAGGAGGGGCACACTCAAAATAAAGAAAACTCACACAAACAAAGACCTAACGCACATCTCTCAGGTGGATGCAGACTGAAGCCTTTAAGAGTGAAGATTAAATACAGCAGGAAAAATAAGATGATGGTAGAGAGTTCCTCAGAGTAGAGGTAGCTGGAAAGGAGGCACCAAAACGGGCTAGCCTGGGGTTTCCTACATCCACACAAAAATTAGTGCGAAAGCAGGATACTGTGCCAACGTTACGTCGTAGAAATAAGAAATTCATAAAAATAAACTGTCCCTAACTTTCTAACTGCTCTTGAATCGCCTATTTCATAACGTACGTAAGCAGTTGGATACATGTTATCACTTGCTTTCGCACTAATTTTGTTGATGTAGGAAACCCCAGGCTAGCCCGTTTTGGTGCCTAGTTTCCAGCTACCTCTACTCTGAGGAACTCTCTACCATCATCTATTTTTCCTGCTGTATTTAATCTTCACTCTTAAAGGCTCCAGTCTGCGCCCACCTGAGAGATGTGCGTTAGGTCTGTGTTTGTGTGTTTTCTTTATTTTGAGTGTGACCCCTCCTTGAAAAGGGCTCTGCCTGTCAGTGGTGGCGTTCTGTAATATAT
>SEYY01003356.1:0-2500 GCA_009176605.1 Armadillidium nasatum
ATGATTCTTTTTGCGACTGTGCCAACTCTTCATCCGTTTCATCTTGTATTTCTTCTGCGTCATCGTCCGTGTTGTACGGAATCTCCTCAATCATGGTGTTTTTGTTGTTTGGATTAAAGCCACCATTGTCCTTCAAAGGATTAAAGTGCCCTCTGCCCAACACTTGTAAATGAAGACTTCTCAAGGTTTCTGCTTCTCTAGTTCTAGGGCCAACATAAATTATCGAACAGCATGTACCGTGATGTAACCAGATTTTTACTCCAAACTCATCACTTGCAGCCAACAATACTTCAGGTACCGGTTCTCTCCCAGGTACCTTCAACGCTCTTAAATACTTCAATGATTTCTCCTTCTTTTCTACTCCGTACAACTTTCTATCCATTATTAACTTGTCCATCAATACCTCTCTCAGCTCTTTGTGACTTTTCGGCAATCCTTCTACTTTAGCATCCTCCAACACACACATCAAACTCATGAACAAAGAATCTGCTCCTCCTGGAACCAACTTTATCAAATTTAAACCTTTTGGAACAGCGTTCGGGTCTACTGTCTCACCTTCTTCATCATTGTCTTCATGACATCTCGACCATGTGTCAGCGAATATATTCTCCTTACCAGGAAAATATCTTATTTCAAAACTGTATTCACTGAGATCATCTAGGACCCGAGCCAATTTACTATCAATCAGTTTCATTGTGTCCAAATAAACCAAGGGTCTGTGATCGGTATGTAAGATGAAACTCTGACCAAGCAAGAATGGTCTAAAACTTTTTATCCCCCATCTTATTGCTAGCAACTCTCTTTCGATAGTTGACGCCCTCCTTTCTGATTTATTAAATGAGTGAGAATTATAAGCGATCACTCTCCGCTCACCATTTTGCTTCTGACAAAGACCTGCGCCCATTCCGATTCCACTTGCATCGACGAAGAGTTCCAACTTCTCAGCCATAGGAGAGAAATCAGGGAAAGCCAATTCCACGGAATCCTTCATGCGTTGTTTTAATTCTTCAAATGCACGAGCTCTTTCATCTGTCCATTCTATTAGGTCTTTCCGATTCCCTCCTGTTAGTACACTTAGGGGTGCTGCAACCTCGGAACAATTTCGGATGAACTTCCGTTGAAAATTGATCATTCCTAAGTACCTTCTCAATTCTCGAACATTTTTTGGTCGTTCTAGTTTGTCAATTTGTTGAACATATTCTGGTAACTTCCTAATACCGGTCCTGCTAATAATGTGTCCTAGGAATTGAACTTCTTTCTGAGCCCATTTACACTTATTTACCTTAACTTTAACATTCGCTTGACAGAACCTCTGAAGGACTTGCTCTATAAGCGTCACGTGCTCATTAAAACCTTTTGAAATTAGCAGTACGTCATCCACATACACCACCACTTTGTCTCTACTAAACCCGGTCAACATCCTCTGCATTTCTCTCTGGAAAGCAGCAGGTCCATTCTTTAGCCCAAAACTCAATCTTTTGAAACGGTATTGACCACTAACTGTCGAAAATGCCGTATAATCCTTACTTTCCTCCTCCAACTGCATCTGGTAATATCCCTTTACCAAGTCCAAGCTGGTAAAGTAGTATGCACCGTGGCATCCAAATATAGTTTCATTTATGTTTGTCATCGGGAATCGGTCTGCTTCTGTTACCCTGTTCAGCCTACGATAGTCCACGCAAAGGCGTAGAGTGCCGTCTTTTTTCCTTATCGGCACCACTGGAGAGCTCCATTCCGAGGCGCAAGGTTCAACAATATCTCGCAAACACAATTCCTTGACCTGTTCTTCAATCTCATCATTGGTTTTCTGGTCAAATCTTCTGGCCCTCTGATATATTGGAGTGTAATCGTGAAGCCTGATCTTATATGGACTCATAGATGCTCTGCTTACGTCTGTGTCTCCCCTGCTAAGTGCTTCTCTATATTTCAGTAGTGACTCTATTATTTTTTCCCTTTGCCCTCTTGAAAGTTCGTCCATGAACTCTACTTCTTTCAGTAATCTCTCTCTTGACCATTCCTCTTCTATGTTCATTTGCTCCGGCAGTTCTTGCACTGTTGTATGTACCATGCATATCTCCCTGTCAAAGTTTTTCAATTCTAGTTCATCTACCATTAGATGCGCTGATCCGACTAATTCTCCTTTATTCAATTGCATGTGTCCAGCTGTCAACTTCTTTACTAGCACCCTTCCTTCACCATCATTCCATCGCACCAAACCAGGCAACAGCCTGAACCGACTATTGTATTTCTTTTTTGAATTCTGTTCTCTGTTGTCTATTAACAACTCTTCAGGTTTTTCATTAGAGGAAGAGTCCTCTCTTGGCCTGATCTTTCTCGTTTGCCAACGTGCTTTAACGCCAACCCATCCATCTTCAGTAATGGTTGTTCTTTCTGCGATATATACAGGAACTGATGTCACCACTCGTAAGCAATTGCCAGGTTCCTCGGGAAGATGTACTCGCTCCACAATGCCAGATTCACCATGACGAGTAAAAGTTCT
>SEYY01003356.1:42500-45000 GCA_009176605.1 Armadillidium nasatum
GAATTTAATAACTATAACATTTGTTGATATAAAGGAAGTTAGCCAATAGAAAGAACAAAAATTTCACATATTATAGTTATAATTGGGGAAATGAAGGCCATTTAATTGAAGCCTCGGGCTCTTCATGGTGATATAGACGTAGAGAGTCAATACGTTTTTTGGGGTAGGTTTCTTTTCAGGGTTTTCTTCACGAAATATTTCTCAAATCACTATTCTCATCATCTGGAATCACTATTCTCATCATCTGGAATCACTATTCTCATCATCTGGATCGAGTTCTATGAATTGGATCAAAATTGTCAATATTGTCAAAATTCTAACCGATGTTCTCCCATATGATGAAGCGACCATAATTATGAGAGACTATAGGAAACTGTAATTGGTTTGTGAGAAAAACTATGAAATCGGTTATAATAATCTGATTATGATTGATGATACGATTCAAATTATTCAAGATTTCAGAGTCCAACTCTTTAGTGTTGCGATTTTCGATTCAATTTTTTCGACTTTCACAACTCGACTTCAATTCTTATTCCGATTCCACAAGGCTTTCAGACTTAATTATCCGATTCCTCTTTACCTAAATTATCCTATTACGCAATCGGCAGCAATCCCGAGATCCGACTTAGATTCCACATCCCTCATTGTGAGGACTTCGTTCTGCCAGATCGTTAAGACCATCATTAATAAAACTCTCGTCATTAAATTGAAGTAATTACTTATTATATATCTTTGTGTTTATAAAGTGTATATGATGATCGAGGAACTACCAGAAGATTTATGAAATGTATATGATAAACTACTAGAACATAAGTACCTTATATGTATTCTATTTATTGACCTTTATTTGCCGTTTACCGTGGCTCAAACGGTAAAGTATTACTGATACCCGATACCTGAAAATATGTCGATACTTGCAGATACTACTACCGATACCGATACTTCTCCTACTCCATCCGATACCGATAATAAGTACCCGGAAAATATGCCGATACTTACCGATAAAAAAAAAAAAGTACCCTATATGTTTTCTATTTAAATTATTGAGGGTGTCAGCTTGAAAACATCAATTTAGTCAGACTCTTGAAAAATTAGTTGAATCAAAACACTTGAAATCATTTGAGTTGAGCCTCTAGAAAACATCAATTGAGTCAAGACTCTTGAAAACATCAATTAAGTCAAGACTTTTGAAAACATCATTTTAGTTATTCTTGAAAACATCATTTGATTCTTGAAAACATCATTTGAGTCAAGCCTCTTGAAAACAAAATTTGATTTAAGACTCCTGAAAACATCATTTGATTCAAGACTCTTAAAAACATTATTTGAGTCAAGAGACTTGAAAACATCAACTGAGTCAAGACTCTTGATAACCTAATTTGATTCAAGACTCCGGAAAACTTCAATTGATTCAAGATTCTTGAAAACATTAATTAAGTCAAGACTTTTGAAACCATCAAATGAGTCAAGACTCTTGAAAATATCATCTGAGTCAAGACTCTTGACTGGTAATGTCTCCTCTTTCCAGACTCAAATTACCAACAAACTCTATATAGCGAAACAATGCAAAGAGAGGACACTTTCAGCTGAGTACAACTGAATATATTATATTACAGAATAAATGACAAAGTAAATAGACACTCAAATAACTATGGAAAAAAATACGTAAAGTAAAAAAAAAATAAAAATCAAATTTCCGTTTTACTGTATTGCTCTTCAGGATTTTTCCAATTTTGTTTGATTATGTCGAAAAGAAACCTGAAACAAGCAAGGACAGAGAAAATGTTGTGTGTTTGTGTGTATGTGTGTGTGTAAGAGAGAGAAAGCGTGAGAGAGAGGAGGAGAGAGAGAGAGGAAGAGTGAGTGAGAGAGAGAGGGAGAGAGAGACGAGAGAGAGAGAGAGAGTGAGTGAGAGAGAGAGAGAGAGAGAGAGAGAGAGAGAGAGAGAGAGAGAGAGAGAGAGAGAGAGAGAGAGAGAGAGAGAGAGAGAGAAGAGAAAACGTTGTCATCTTATTTCTTTTATGTGGCAATGCAAAGAGTGTCTCATAAGACCAAATTGCAAAGAACGTCTTCATTTGAGTATAAAATAAATTAACTTCGCTTCCTCTTGAAACTCAAACAAGCAACCAACTAAATGTATATAAAAAGAAAATAAAAAGAAAGAAAAAGAAAATAAAAGAAAGGAAGAAAAATAAAAGTCACCAAATTTAATTTCATTTTTAACATTATCATTTTTTTTTTTTAAATTTTTAAATCACATGAATAATAAAAGCAGCCTATTTTTTTTTAATAATTTTTACAGTAAGATTAGATTATCATACTGATGATAAATATAATTAAAATTATAATTATAAGACTCGAAAAGCGAGCTTAATAACAGTTAACTGGAAAAGTGAAGTAATAAGCGACCACTGCCATAAAATAAATTAAAAATAAAAAATTAAAAAAAATTAAAAAAAATTAAAAATTAAAAATTTAAATTAAAACCTGAGCTCTCGGC
>SEYY01003356.1:60000-66289 GCA_009176605.1 Armadillidium nasatum
GTTCAGAATCCTTCGTGAGGCGAGGGTAGTGTGAAGAAAGTTTGGACACAGTTCAGAATCCTTCGTGAGGCGAGGGTAGTGTGAAGAAAGTTTGGACACAGTTCAGAATCCTTCGTGAGGCGAGGGTAGTGTGAAGAAAGTTTGGACACAGTTCAGAATCCTTCGTGAGGCGAGGGTAGTGTGAAGAAAGTTTGGACACAGTTCAGAATCCTTCGTGAGGAAAGAATCGTATTCTTTCCTAGAAAGAATTCGAAGAAAGGAAATACCAAGAGTTAAGGATAAGTGAAAGTTTGAGTTCTGCGGTTTTAATGAAGATATTATACTAATATGGAATATTATGTCAAGCAGATAAAAGAAAGAATGAACTGAGTTTTTGAGTTACATTTGCTTTGTCCCAGTTGCAAATACGAGAAAAGTCAGAGGTTAGTTGCTTCAAAGTCATTCTTCTATAATATCAGCTTTTTGAAGATGGTCGGATCGCCTTTAAATATATAAGAAGTAATGAAGGGTGAAATTTTCGGCATAAAAGTTCATGAAACAATAGATAGAAGTCATTAATGAAAAAGAGTTGGAGATACAAGAAAACATTATAGAATGCTAGATAATAATTACCGTCTACAACAACTGCTATAGAACGACCGGAAAAGAAATCAGAGAAAAAAACAGAAAAGACAAAGTTTCGAAACGAAAACTTTATAAGAGACTCTATCGAAAACTTTCGATATTTCTTTTGTCCCAGCAAAGGACCCACTGAAATTCCTATGAATAGAGAATCAAGAGTAAGAGAGAAGGAATTGAAATTTCCTAGCTGAATGTTCCTTACGAAAGTCAGACTGTCAAGATTACAAGAATTAAGATTGTTTCCAAATATTCCAAAACTTTAGAAAGAGTTTGAATTTAATTAAAGAAATAAGGTCATAGGATGTTGTGAGGTGTTCTCCCTTTTTCGGGACTGGTTGAATGAGAGTGCATTAATAGCACGAAGGAAATGTTAAAGTTGATAGCTCTTCTCGGAAAGGTGGAATCTAGGGCTTTTCGTCTTATGAGCTCTTTTGCTCTTACTAACTTTTTCTGCTTGTCGAACTGTTGCTTCACTCTCTTTATACTATCGCTATTACAATAGATATTGCTCTTCTGAACTCTCACTTGACATACCTCCTCCATTGAGAAGGGCTCGTGCGACACGACTTTCTATATAGTTTTATCCCTTCTCTGTCCAACTCTCCGACCCCAGACTTAACAGCTATGCTCAATCTTACATATACTCTACTAGTTAAGTCTGGAACACACTTCCTTTATCTGTTTTTCTAACTCCCCTTAACTTGCACACTTTTAAAAGCCGTGTATTGGGTCATGTCGGCCATTAACGAAAAAATTTCGGGTATTTTCCCAACTTTGGTGGAAATTGATAGGCTACTCACCAGAGGATATATATATATATATATATATATATATATATATATATATATATATATATATATATATATATATATATATATAATATATATATATATATATATATATATATATATATATATATTATATATATATATATATATATATATATATATATATATATATATATATATATATATATATATATATATATATATATATATATATATATATTATATATATATATATATATATATATATATATATATATATATTATATATATATATATATATATATATATATATATATATATATATATATATATATATATATATATATATATATATATATATATATATATATATATATATATATATATATATATATATATATATATATATATATATATATATATATATATATATATATATATATATAATATATAATATATATATATAATATATATATATATTATATATATAATAATTGAGCTATATTAATTAAGTTTAAAAGTAATGTATTTATTTTGTTTTCATTTTTGTTGTTGATGTAGTTGTCGTTAATTGTTTTTGATTTTTTGTTGCTGTTGCCGATTAGCCTCTCTTCTACATTATTATTATTATTTTTATTATTATTATTATTATTATTATTATTATTATTATTATTATTATTATTATTATTATTATTATTGAAACTTATCTAAAGAAGAAAAGAACTTCATTTCCATTTACCTTCTTTTAAGACCTCTGTATACTAGCAATAAGAGTATTAAGAGTATTGAAAAAAAGAAAGAAAAAAAAAAAAAATAAAAAAATAAAAAAAAAAAACCTACCAAAGGTCTCGACCCTTCCTTCTAATTCATGGCTTTATAACGATTTCATTTTATGTTTGTTTCCATAGTATGAAGAAGAAGAACCATAATGGGTCTAAAATGGAACCCAAAATAGGTATGAAATGGGTCCGAAATGGTTCTTCGGAGTATTCTTATATGATGAGATGAGAAATTTTCCATTAAATTTTTAAGGGGTCCTTTAGGGAATTCAATAATGTCCTATTTACAACACAATTTTATCTTTGCTAAGTAAAAAATCATTTGTTGTTGCTGCTATTATTATTATTATTATTATTATTATTATTATTATTATTATTATTATTATTATTATTATTATTATTATTATTATTATTATTATTATTATTTTAATTATATATATATATATATATATATATATATATATATATATATATATATATATATATATATATATATATATATAGTTTTGCGTATCTAGTACTTAACTAGATTTGACTGAAGAGCGGGGGAAAAATTCTCATAAAATAATTTTTTCCGATGCGTACTCCATATCAATGTGGTTCTCTAATAAATCTCTATCATCCTTCCCCAAAACACAAATTTCAGAACATGGGCAAGAAATATAAGTCAAAACCTTATTATATATATATATATATATATATATATATATATATATATATATATATATATATATATATATATATATATATATATATATATATATATATATATATATATATATATATACAATCATGGGAGTGGGGCCAAAGCCTGATAAGGAGGTCTTTGGCGTTTTCAAAATGAGAACCATAAATGTGAGCTGGGACTTCACCGGAGTGGAATTTTGAAATAATTACCGAATTTCACATTTCTGATCATATATATATATATATATATATATATATATATATATATATATATATATATATATATATATATATATATATATATATATATATATATATTGCAAAAATGGTCCTAACGAATCGTTGGGACATGTCTCAAAAATGTTACAGCAAATTTTTTCCAGTTTTTTTTTCTTATTAAAAAAATAATCAGTGATGCGACTTTTTTTATGTTTACATGTCTTTTTTCTTTTGAAAATTTTACAGTGGCATCCTTGCCACTTGTCCCAACGATTCGTTAGGACAACTTTTATAATATATATATATATATATATATATATATATATATATATATATATATATATATATATATATATATATATATATATATATATATGTATATATTATATCAAGGGATCATTCAGATAAAAACAACATACCTCTAAACTTGACATTTGAAAGTATGGAAGTCAAAATTAGTTTGGAAAAAAGAAGGAAGAATGTTGTTGGATAATTAATTATTTTTCATGATGGCGGACATATAAATATAAATGATAATACTACATAGGGCAGGGCATACTAATTATTTATCATGATGGCGGATATATAAATATAAATGATAATACCACATAGGGCAGGGCATACTTATTATTTGTCATGATGGCGGATATATAAATATAAATGATAATACTACATAGGGCAGTGCATACTAATTATTTGTCATGATGGCGGATATATAAATATAAATGATAATTATAATACTACATAGGGTAGAACATATTAATTATTTGTCATGATGGTGGATATATTAATATAAATGATAAAACCACATATGACAGGGCATATAAAAAGACAGCTACTCTTGCCTATTCCTTTATATACATGTATATCAAATACTACAACGGCGTACTACAATACACGAGATAGAATGAAATCACAAATATTTATATATGGGTAGTCTACATAACGGAAAATAGTCTTTATTGAATGGTAACAAAGAAAATATTCATACATTATTAATAGTACTAATATTTTAGGTTAACTCTAACAAATTTTATAACCTTTGACAATAGAACACACGCAAGTGGGTGAGATTGTGTGGAAAGAAGAGTCACACTTGCTCACATCAAAGGAGGAGGTATGGGACCAGGAATTCTAATAACATTTACAAATGTCTTTTCTTTGTCTTATACTTCGATTGTTTGCAATTTTTGATATAACATTAAGTTGTTGAAATTTGTTTTACTCTGATTTTTAATTGCAGGAAGATGTTCTTAATATTTTATTTTTTGAATCTTTCTTTCTTTGTCTGAAAATCTTTCATGAAAGTAGCAAGTCTCAGTTTTCATTTTTACTTTTTTTCTTTTTTTTTCTTCAACTTTCACTTGAATAGGACACGCAGGTTCCGAAAACGTTTGATAAATTCTATTCTATTTCTTAGAGATCAGTTTGAATATATATATATATATATATATATATATATATATATATATATATATATATATATATATATATATATATATATAAATATAGCTGCCTCGGAGATGCTTAGAGGGGCGGCATCCAAAGAATGCCCCTCAACCTCCACCCCTCACCCCATCATCACTTGGGAGTTGGCGGCCTCCGATGATGGGGATGGTGCCGCCATGACCCGGCGTCCGGCTTGCCCCGATGCACGGTCTTCTTTTTTCATTAATTTCTGCAACATTCGCGGTCTTTTTCTAATTTCCCCTTTGTCGAACACCATCTCTCTTCTTCTAAACCTCATCTCTTATTTCTAACCGAAACTCAGGTGCTTGAGTGTGCTGACAGCAAACCTTATTCTGTTACCTCCTACTGTCTCTATCCTCAATTTTCAGCCAAAGGGGTTGTTGCGCATATGTGCGCAACGATGTTATTTGCTCTCGTGTCTCTATTTGGAGTCTCATGAATTTTCTACCTTATGGCTTAAGCTCTCTTGCAATTCTACTACTAAATTTATTTGTTCTGTCTATTTATCTCCTAATTCTACTGACTATAAAAAATTCTTCGACTATTTAAACTCCAAAAATAGAGCACATTCTATCTCTTCTCCTTTCTCTGAAATCATCATTTTAGGTGATTTCAATGTTCACCACCGCCAATGGCTTTCCTCTAGTTCTCAATCTCCAGCCGGTGAACTCACCTTCAACTTTTCTATACAGAACAACCTTGAGCAGTTGGTGCAACTCCCTACCCGTATCCCTGACCGTCTTGGTGATGAACCCAACATACTTGATCTTTTCTTAACCTCTAATCCTTCTCCTTATACTGTTAAACTCTTTCCTCCTCTGGGTTCATCCGATCACCTTCTTATCTCCGTATCTTGTTCTGTCTCTTCAAGTCTTCCGCAAGAACGGCCCCCGCCTTCGGCGAGGAGACGTCTGTGGCACTTCGGTGCTGCTAACTGGTCAGACTTGCGGTTGTACTTCTCTGATTTCCCATGGAATGATTATTGCTTTCGTGGGAGGGGTCCCTCGGAATGTACCGAGCGTATAACCGAGGTGATTCTCTCTGGCATGGAAGCATACATTCCATATTCTTTCCCTTCTACTAAACCTAACAAACCTTGGTTTAACTCGGCTTGTTCTTGGGTTATCTGCCGCAGGGGTTATTTTCATGGATACCGTCGTTCAAACTCCAGAAACTCTCACAACTTATATTTCAATCCCGGAATCGTGCAAAATCTTTCCTTCGTGACAATAAAAACTCATTTCTCTGTAGAAAATGCAATAATCTTTCTGGTTCTTCTTCATCTCGTCCTTTCTGGCATTTCGCAAAAAATGTCAACTCTAACTTTGCTTCTTCCTCTTTCCCTCCTCTAGTCTCTTCTGATGGCACAACTGCCATTTTACCTTCTACTAAAGCTGAACTCTTCGCCCAAACTTTTGCCTCTAACTCTACCTTGGGACGATTCCGGAGCTATTCCTCCTCCTACAACCCCCTCCAACTCATTTATGCCTAACATTGTAATTTCTTCTAAAGATGTCATTTCTGCTCTCTCTGAGCTTAACACTAAGAGGCGTATGGTCCTGATGGTATTCCTCCTGCGGTTCTCAAAACTTGTGCTTCTGAGCTTGCACCCTGCCTTGGTAAACTATTTCGTCTTTGCCTTTCTACTTCGATCTTCCCTTCTTGTTGGAAACGTGCTCTCATTCAACCTGTACCGAAGAAGGGGGGACCCTTCTCAACCCTCTAACTATCGTCCAATTTCTTTAA
>SEYY01003357.1:0-12500 GCA_009176605.1 Armadillidium nasatum
ATAACCACTTTTTGATTTTAAATTTTTTTTTAAGCAACCTATATTTATATCACAAACTCATGAATACACATGTGTGTGTTTGTAAATTTAGGGGGAGGACGTAGCACCGTCGAAGCGATGCAAGTACCCCCCATTGGGCATAACCCACGGAGTGATAGGATGGGTTAGACTATTCCGTTTCACTCCGTTGCCCTTTGGTTCGTTCCTTTTCGCGTTTCACCTTCTCAGGGGGTTCTCTAGTGTACCCCGCCTCACACTGGAGTGTCTTGCTCCCTCTCTCCACCCCAATTCTTCACATGTTCCCATTTACATGCACTTACTCTTACATTACCTAAAACAAAACAAAATAAAATGGCGAAACCAACAGCTGCCTCGGAGATGCTTAGGGGGGCGGCATCCAAAGAATGCCCCTCAACCTCCACCCCTCACCCCCATCACTTGGGAGTTGGCGGCCTCCGATGATGGGGATGGTGCCGCCATGACCCGGCGTCCGGCTTGCCCCGATGCACGGTCTTCTTTTTTCATTAATTTCTGCAACATTCGCGGTCTTTTTTCTAATTTCCCCTTTGTCGAACACCATCTCTCTTCTAAACCTCATCTCTTGTTTCTAACCGAAACTCAGGTGCTTGAGTGTGCTGACAGCAAACCTTATTCTGTTACCTCCTACTGTCTCTATCCTCAATTTTCAGCCAAAGGCGGTTGTTGCGCATATGTGCGCAACGATGTTATTTGCTCTCGTGTCTCTGATTTGGAGTCTCATGAATTTTCTACCTATGGCTTAAGCTCTCTTGCAATTCTACTACTAAATTTATTTGTTCTGTCTATTTATCTCCTAATTCTACTGACTATAAAAAATTCTTCGACTATTTAAACTCCAAAATAGAGCACATTCTATCTCTTCTCCTTTCTCTGAAATCATCATTTTAGGTGATTTCAATGTTCACCACCGCCAATGGCTTTCCTCTAGTTCTCATCTCCCAGCCGGTGAACTCGCCTTCAACTTTTCTATCCAGAACAACCTTGAGCAGTTGGTGCAACTCCCTACCCGTATCCCTGACCGTCTTGGTGATGAACCCAACATACTTGATCTTTTCTTAACCTCTAATCCTTCTCCTTATACTGTTAAACTCTTTCCTCCTCTGGGTTCATCCGATCACCTTCTTATCTCCGTATCTTGTTCTGTCTCTTCAAGTCTTCCGCAAGAACGGCCCCCGCCTTCGGCGAGGAGACGTCTTCTGGCACTTCGGTGCTGCTAACTGGTCTGACTTGCGGTTGTACTTCTCTGATTTCCCATGGAATGATTATTGCTTTCGTGGGAGGGGTCCCTCGGAATGTGCCGAGCGTATAACCGAGGTGATTCTCTCTGGCATGGAAGCCTACATTCCATATTCTTTCCCTTCTACTAAACCTAACAAACCTTGGTTTAACTCTGCTTGTTCTCGCGCTATCCGCCGCAGGGATACTGCCTTCAGAGATTACCGTCGTCTTCAAACTCCTGAAACTCATGCTACTTATATTTCATCCCGGAATCGTGCAAAATCTATTCTTCGAGATACCAAAAACTCTTTTCTCCGCCGCAAATGCAATAATCTTTCTGGTTCTTCTTCATCTCGTCCTTTCTGGCATTTCGCAAAAAATGTCAACTCTAACTTTGCTTCTTCCTCTTTCCCTCCTCTAGTCTCTTCTGATGGCACAACTGCCATTTTACCTTCTACTAAAGCTGAACTCTTCGCCCAAACTTTTGCCTCTAACTCTACCTTGGACGATTCCGGAGCTATTCCTCCTCCTACAACCCCCTCCAACTCATTTATGCCTAACATTGTAATTTCTTCTAAAGATGTCATTTCTGCTCTCTCTGAGCTTAACACTAAGAAGGCGTATGGTCCTGATGGTATTTCTCCTGCGGTTCTCAAAACTTGTGCTTCTGAGCTTGCACCCTGCCTTGGTAAACTATTTCGTCTTTGCCTTTCTACTTCGATCTTCCCTTCTTGTTGGAAACGTGCTCTCATTCAACCTGTACCGAAGAAGGGGGACCCTTCTCAACCCTCTAACTATCGTCCAATTCTTTAACCTCCGTTCTTTCTAAAGTTTTCGAATCTATCCTTAACAGGAAGATTTGGAAACATCTCAATTCTTCCAATCTTATCTCTGATCGCCAGTATGGCTTTCGTAAAGGACGTTCTACTGGTGATCTTCTTTCCCTACTTTCTGACTCTTGGTCCTCCGCTCTTCGGGGTTTCGGTGAATCTTTCGCTGTGGCGCTAGACATATCGAAAGCTTTCGATAGAGTCTGGCACAAAGCTTTGATTTCCAAACTTCCCTCTTTCGGAATCTATCCTTCTCTCTGTGACCTCCTATCTAATTTCCTTTCTGGTCGTTCTATAGCAGCTGTTGTAGACGGCCACCGTTCCTCCTATAAATCTATAAATAGTGGTGTTCCTCAAGGATCTGTCCTTTCTCCAACTCTTTTTCTAATTTTCATCAATGATCTTCTCTCTATTACTTCGTCTCCTATACACTCCTATGCCGATGATTCCACCCTTCATTATTCCTTTCAATTTGAAAGACGCCCCTCCCAACAGCAGTTATTAGACGCAAGAAGGATTGCCTTGGAGCAACTGACCTCTCTGATCTATCTCTCATTTCAAATTGGGGCAGAGAAAACATGGTCGTTTTCAATGCCTCAAAACTCAATTCCTCCATCTTTCTACTCGACACAATCTTCCACACAACTATGACATCTTCGAAAACACTCAATTCAAACCTTCATCTGTTCTCAATATTCTCGGTGTTTCTTTTTCTTGTGATCTTTCTTGGAAAGATCACATTATTTCTCTCTCTAAACAAGCTTCTAAGAGGTTGGGTGTTCTGTGGCGCCTTCGTAGTTTTTTTACGCCACCCCAGTTGCTTGCTCTGTATAGGGGTGTTGTTCGCCCCTGTATGGAGTACGCCTCGCATATCTGGGGTGGTCCACACACACAGCTCATCTTGAAAAGGTGGAGTCTAGGGCTTTTCGTCTTATCAACTCTCCTGCTCTTACTAACTCTCTTCAATCTCTTTCTTCCCGTCGAATTGTTGCGTCACTCTCTCTTTACTATCGCTATTACAACGGACATTGCTCTTCTGAACTCTCACGTCGCATACCTCCTCCACTTAGAAGGGCTCGTGCGACACGTCTTTCTACACAGTCTCATCCTTTCTCTGTCCAACTCTCCGACCCCAGACTTAACCGCTATGCTCAATCTTACATGTACTCTACTGGTAAAGTCTGGAACACACTCCTTTATCTGTTTTCCCAACTTCCTTTGACTTGCACACTTTTAAACGCCGTGTATCGGGTCACGTCGGCCATTAGCGACCCCGAATCTGATTGCTTCCCAACTCCGGTGGATATTGGTAGGCCTTGGGCCTTTGCCCACCGGAGGAGATATAAAAAAAAAAAAAAAAAAAAAAAAAAAATAAAATATATTATTAAAATATAAACACACACACACACACATATTATATAATATATATATATATATATATATATATATATATAATATATATATATATATATATATATATATATATATATATATTATATATATATATATATATATATATTTTTTTTTTTTCTTTGTATTACCTCTGGTAGGCAAAGGCCAGAGAGAGGCCTGCCAGGATTACCACCAGAGTTAAGGAACAATTCAGAAATCGGGTCAATTTAAAAGGCCGACATGTCCCGATACGGGTGTGTAAGTTATAGGAAGTTGGAAAATAGATGAAGTGAGTGTGTTCCAGACTTTACCAGTAGAGTACATGTAAGATTGAACATAACAGTTAAGTCTGGGGTCGCAGGGTTGGACAGAGAAAGGATGAGACTGTGTAGAAAGTCGAGTCGCACGAACCCTTCTCAGTGGAGGAGGTATGCGACGAGAGAGTTCAGAAGAGCAGTGTCCATTGTAATAGCGATAGTATAGAGAGAAAGAGACGAAACAGTTCGACGGTCAGAAAGAGATTGGAGAGAATTATTGAGAGCAGAAGTTGATAAGACGAAAAGCTCTAGACTCCACCTTCTCAAGGAGAGTAGTATGAGTGGAAACACCCCAGATGGTGATGCATACTCCATACAGGGGCGAACAACACCCCTATACAGAGCAAGCAACTGGGATGGACTGAAGAAATTCTGAAGGCGCCTCAAAACACCCAACCTCTTAGAAGCTTGTTTAGAGAGAAAAATAAATGTGATCTTTCCAAGAAAAATCTCGAGAAAAAGAAACACCGAGAATATTAACGAGTGAAGAAGGCTTGAGTTTTGTGTTTTCAAAGAAGATATAGTTGTGTGAAAGATTGTGTCGAGTAGAAAGATGGAGAAATTGAGTTTTTGAGGCATTGAACACGACCATGTTTTTTCCGCCTCAATTTGAAATACGAGAAAGATCAGAGGTCAGTTGCTCCAAGGCTGCCTTCCTTGCTTCTATTAATTGCTGTTGGGAGAGGTGCCTTTCAAAATGAAAGGAATATTGCAGGGTGGAGTCATCGGCATAGGAGTGGATATGAGATGAAGTAACAGATTGAAGGTCATTAATGAAAAACAGAAAAAGTGTTGGGGATAGGACAGAACCCTGAGGAACACCATTATTAATAGATTTAAAGGATGAGCGGTGGTCGTCTATAACAACTGCTATATAACGACCAGAAAGTAAATTAGAGAGAAGGCCACAGGGAGAAGAATAGATTCCGAAAGAGGGAAGTTTGGAAATCAAAGCTTTGTGCCAGACTCTATCGAAAGCTTTCGATGTGTCCTGCGAAACAGCAAAAGATTTACCGAAATGTCGAAGAGCGGAAGACCAAGAGTAGAGCGTTTCTTACGAAAGTCATACTGGCAATCACAGATAAGATTAAAAGAATTGAGATGTTTCCAAATCTTCCTGTTAAGGACAGATTTGAAAACTTTAGAAGGAACGGAGGTTAAAGAAATAGGACGATAGTTAGAGGGTTGAGAAGGGTCCCCCTCCTTTGGCACAGGCTGTATGAGAGCACGTTTCCAACAAGAAGTGAAGATTGAAGTAGAAAAACAGTGACGAAATAGTTTACCAAGGCAGGGTGCAAGCTCGGAAGCGCAAGTTTTGAGAACCACAGGAGGGATACCATTAGGACCGTACGCCTTAGTGTTAAGCTCAGAGAGAGCAGAAATTACGTCTTTAGAAGAAATTTTAATTTTAGGCATAAATGAGTTAGAAGGGGTCGAAGAAGTACGAACAGCTCCGGAATCGTCTAAGGTTGAATTAGAAGCAAAAGTTTGAGCG
Source organism: Armadillidium nasatum (assembly GCA_009176605.1). Classification (NCBI taxonomy): domain Eukaryota; kingdom Metazoa; phylum Arthropoda; class Malacostraca; order Isopoda; family Armadillidiidae; genus Armadillidium; species Armadillidium nasatum. Next base: position 5,292 of record SEYY01003357.1, read on the forward strand.
AAGAGTTCAGCTTTAGAGGAAGGCAAAACGGCAGTTGTACCGTCAGAAGAAACTAGAGGAGAGAAAGAGGAAGAAGCAAAGTTAGAGTTGACATTTTTTGCAAAATGCCAGAAAGGGCGTGAGGAAGGAGAACCAGAAAGATTGTTACATTTTAAGCGGAGAAATGAGTTTTTAGTTACGGACAATAGATTTTGCACGATTACGGGATGATATATAAGTTGTATGAGTTTCAGGAGTTTGAAGACGACGGTAATCCCTGAAGGCAACATCCCTGTGGCGGATAGCATGAGAACAAGCAGAGTTAAACAAGGTTTGTTAGGTTTAGTAGAAGGGAAAGAATATGGAATGTACGCCTCCATGCCAGAGAGAATCACCTCGGTTATGCGCTCTGCACACTCAGAGGGATCCCTCCCATGGAAACAGTAATCATTCCATGGAAAATCAAAGAAGTACAACCGCAAATCAGACCAGTTAGTGGCACCGAAATGCCAGAAACGTCTCTTCGCCGAAGGCCGGGGCCGTTCTTGCGAAAGACTTGAAGAGAGAGGACAAGATACAGAGATAAGAAGGTGATCGGATGAACCCAGAGGAGGAAAGAGTTTAACAGAGTAAGGAGAAGGATAAGAAGTTAGGAAAAGATCAAGTATGTTGGGTTCATCACCAAGGCAATCAGGGATACATACGGGTAGGGAGATGCGCCAACTGCTCAAGGTTGCTCAGGATAGAAAATTGGAAGGTGAGTTCACCAGCTGGATCGTGAGAACTAGATGAAAGCCATTGGCGGTCGTAAACATTGAAATCACCTAATATGATGATTTCGGAGAAAGGAGAAGAAAAAAGAATGTGTTCTATTTTGGAGTTAAGATAGTCGAAGAATTTTGGATAGTCTGTAGAGTTAGGAGATAAGTAGACAGAACAGATAAATTTAGTTGTAGAGTTGGAAGAAAGTTTAAGCCATAAGGTAGAGAATTCAGAAGACTCCAAATTATAGACACGAGAACAGACAGCATCGTTGCGCACATATGCGCAACATCCGCCTTTGGCTGAAAATTGAGGATAGAGACAGTAGGAGGAAACAGAGTAAGGCTTGCTGTCAGAGCACTCAGACACCTGGGTTTCAGTTAGGAACAAGAGATGAGGTCTAGAAGAAGAGAGGTGGTGCTCGACAAAGTGGAAATTAGTAAAGAGACCGCGAATGTTGCAGAAGTTAATGAAAAAGGAAGATCGTGCACCAGGGCAAGTCGGTATTGAGGTCTTGGTGGCACCAACCCCATCACCGGAGGCCACCAACTCCCAAGTGGTGATGGGGGAAGGAGTGGATGAGGAGCATTATATATATATATATATATATATATATATATATATATATATATATATATATATATATATATATATATATATATATATATATATATATATATATATATATATATTATATAAAGAACACATAATAACATTTATAAAGCTTCGAAATAGCTCAATAAAATGTCAAATAAACTCTTCCGAATCTGTATATTTAAAAAACAAAATGGAATGCGATCCCCCCCTCCCTCCCTCCCACCAATATATATATATATATATATATATATATATATATATATATATATATATATATATATATATATATATATATATATATATATATATATATATATATATATATATATATATATATATATATATATATATATATATATATATATATATATATATATATATATATATATATATATATATATATATATATATATATATATATATATATATATATATATATATATATATATATATGCAGCTACTATGCAATAAAGCAGAATGTGAAGCTCAAAATTTTTGAAAATTACATATTTATTATATGAATATTGATAACATATTTCTCTTTCTCTCTTTTGCACAGGCACGCACATACACGCACACATACATACATACATACACACTGCTTCGATTTTGAGAATTTATTATCCAAAATATTTAAAGGAATAACACTGATATCGTTTTTAATTACAAAGAAGCTTAACATATCACGTGAATTTTATATATATATATATATATATATATATATATATATATATATATATATATATATATATATATATATATATATATATATATATATATATATATATATATATATATATATATATATATATATATATATATATATATATATATATATATATATATATATATATATATATATATATATTCTGGTTTCGCCATAGAATAGTATTTGCTGTTTTCCTTAAATTCCTTTCGTTTTTGTCTTATATGACTTGCAGCATTCGAAATGTTGTTTATTTGTGTACCCAGATTGTCAGCCATTCTTTTGTATACGTCACTCTTTAACCAATCAGCCTCATGAACAAAAATCCAATGGTGTGAGGTCTTGGAAACTATGTCGTTTAACTAATAGGACCATCTCGACCAATCTGTCGTTCTGGAAAAATTTTTATTTAAGTATTGTGTGACTCTGACGAGCAAAATGTGGAGGAACTCCATCTTGCTGATAGCAAAGCATTTTCTTATGCTTAAGGGAACATCTTCTAATAGACCTTGTAACTCGTTTTCCTAAAATTCAATATGGCGGTCTCTTTTAAGGGGATTCTCAATAATGAAAAGACCAAGGGTTAAGATATGTTGGTGAAGTTCAATATATTTCAAGAAATAGTCTTTTTTTTACACAATTGCACGCCAAACTTTAACTGAAAAATGAGGCTGAAAATTTGTCGCGATTACTTCAAACCATTAGCGATTTTCCATCGATAAAATTGCATGCGTCTAGCATAGTCCTAACGAATCGTTGGGACATATGGCAAAATGCCACAGTAAAATTTTCAATATGGAAAAGACCGTCTTAAACATAAAGTCGCTTCACCAATTTATTTTCTACTAAAAAAAAAAAACTGAAAAAAATTTGTTGAGATATTTTTCACTTGTCCCAACGAATACGTTAAGACAATTTTTTGCAGTGTTCGTGCAATGTGCGGATCACTCTCGTTTGAGGAATTTCAAGTTCAGCGGCAATTCTTCGTAAGCTTTTTTTTTTTTTAAGTTCACATCTCATGGGCATTGCCCTATTCCAGGAGAGAATCTTTTCTAGGTAGTATATACCTAAGATCTCCAAGTGGAAAACGAACCGGCGCCCTCAAGAACGTGAAGTTAATCACTCTACCGTTTGAGCAACGGTAAACGGCTAGACGTAGGGCTCCGTTGCACTAAATCCAGAATGCCTTCTACTTCATTTACATCTTGTCTACGGGCACGCTCAGATGTGTTATGCGCACTGGGAAATCTACCGATCTCTCACAATGTGTTGAAAGTTTTTTGATAAATACGTTTTATTATCCGGAATACTACGATAACCGGACACAATTGACGATACTTTTCAAACGCAGCTGTATCATTTCTGTGGAAAAAAAACCATAAAACAATCATAATATTCGTATATTCCATATTTGAATAGATGTGTAAGATTTTTTATCACTTTATCACAACCATCACGCAAAATAATTAACAACTCACAGGTAATTAGTAGACAATTGATTATATATATATATATATATATATATATATATATATATATATATATATATATATATATATATATATATATATATATATATATATATATATATATATATATATATATATATATATATGGCTTAGGTGTAGATTGTTTCTGACCTTCGATATTTTTTATATCGATATTTTTTTATGTCGATATTTTATTTTAATCGATACTTTTATACCTAACGAATAAGTGTAATTTGTTCTTTTCAGTTCAGATACCTTAAATTTAGGTTATGTTATAAACTATAAGTACATTAAAATTATTATTATTATTTAGGTTAAATTACGGCATCTTCGGTAGTTCAGGTTATGATAAGTCGAATTAGGTTCTGCTAGAAAAGTAAGTAATAATAATTGTGTGTATGTCTAGTGTAATAATAGTACCTCTGGCAACGTTCTTGTTTACGTTAGGCTTCTCCGATATTTTCGGACAATCGAAAGTCAGAAACAATCTACACCTTTACCTATATATATATATATATATATATATATATATATATATATATATATATATATATATATATATATATATATATATATATATATAGGTTTAGGTGTAAATTGTTTCTGACTTTCGTTATTTTTTATATCGATATTTTTTTATGTCGATATTTTATTTTAATCGATATACCCTATAATTAGCCCTAGGCTACTATGTCGTGCAAACGTTCTTGTGTACGTTAGGTCTCTTTTACGGCAAATTCTTGTGTAGGTTAGGCCTCTTCTTACGGCAATTTCGGTAGTTCAGGTTATGATAAGTCGAATTAGGTTCTGCTAGAAAAGTAAGTAATAATAATTGTGTATATGTCTAGTGTAATAGGGCCGTAGACCTCTAACTCTCGGCAAAGTTCTTGTTTATTTACGTTAGGCCTCTCCGATATTTTCGATTATCGATATTTTCTGACAATCGAAAGTCAGAAACAATCTACACCTTTACCATATATATATATATATATATATATATATATATATATATATATATATATATATATATATATATATATATATATATATATATATATATATATATATATATATATATATATATATATATATATATATATATATATATATATATATATATATATATATACGTGTATGATATTCTATATGAAATCTTTATAGAGATTTGCATGAATATATTATGGCAATATAATAATAGACGGACCCTATTGTATATACAATATTAAAGAGAGAGAGAGAGAGAGAGAGAGAGAGAGAGAGAGAGAGAGAGAGAGAGAGAGAGAGAGAGAGAGAGAGAGAGAGAGAGAGAGAGAGAGAGAGAGAGAGAGAGAGAGAGAGAGAGAGAGAGAGAGAGAGAGAGAGAGAGAGAGAGAGAGAGAGAGAGAGAGAGAGAGAGAGAGAGAGAGAGAGAGAGAGAGAGAGAGAGATTCTTCCAAATATTCTCTCTAAGACGATCATATATCAAAATAAATTTACATTGTCTGAAATTGTGATGAGCGAAACTATTCAAAATTTTTCGTTTTTTTCATTTTTTTTATTTCGCTTATTATTTATATATGTAATAAATTTCAAGGATAATCGACAATGATGATTATTATTATTATTATTATTATTATTATTAGTAGTAGTAGTAGTAGTAATAATAATAATAATAATAGTAGTAGTAAGTACACTTCATTTAATTAATCGATCTTTTCTTAAATATGTGTTTATTCCCCCCATACGTATATAGCCGTGTATACTTATTTATGTAAGTATAAAACCAAGAATGAGCTCAAACTTTATGTAAGTATAAAACCAAGAATGAGCTCAAACTTTAATACTCGTGGGTAATTATTCCTATAAATTTGTAATAAAGCTGAAAATAAAAGTTTAAATTTACGTTGGTGAAGTTCTATATATCTCAAGAAATAGTCTTTTTACTTATTGAATTTTCACGAGCATTAAAAATCATCCCAGTGAAATTGTTTTAATTAACTATACTAGCCTAATTTTGACTAACATAGCCTAACCTGATTTTATATATATATATATATATATATATATATATATATATATATATATATATATATATATATATATATATATATATATATATATATATATATATATATATATATATATATATATATATATATATATATATATATATCTATCTGCTGATAGGGTAGGAGCATTGTTTAGGTTAGCAGCTATTGATAGGGGGAGTGGCTTAAGTTAGAAGCTATTGATAGGTTAGGAATGTTGCTTTAGTTAGTAGATACTGATAAGTTTAGAACGGTGTTTTTTGGGTTTTGAATGTGGTACCGTTGAATTTAGTCATAATATATTGTGTTGTTACATAAGCACTATATACCAAGGGTATATAAATACACTGTAGCGTCTGCACAACTCACCTTCTGCAAGTCATCCTGAAAAATAAAAGAGCATTGGGCTTCAGGATCATCATAGGCCAAGTTGGAGGCAATGCTGTTATAGGTTTTATCGCGAACAATCGAGCCATAAGTTCGATCTTTCTTAACTAAAGATGTCTTCACCTCGTACTTCTCGCTCGACTTTCTTCCCAGTGGCATGGTATGCTCTGAAAAAAAATATAACAAAAAAAAAAACATTAGTGTTGGATTAAAACCATCAAATTAATTTCACTTAAATAGAAAAAAAACTATTTTGGGAACGAAACACCTCTGAGATAATATAAATAAAAAATAAAAAAAATAAAAAAATTTAAATAAAAAGAAAAAGAAAAAAAAATGTTTATGAACAATAAAAAAACATAAAAAAAAATAAACAGGAAAAAAAAATAAAAACCAATATATATATATATATATTATATATATATATATATATATATATATATATATATATATATATATATATATATATATATATATATATATATATATATATATATATATATAGTGATGGATCGGATGTCATATTTTCCAATTTGCGGATGCGGATGCGGATGCGGATGTCGAATTTTGGAGAAGTGCGGATGCGGATGCGGATGCGGATGTTGAATTTTCGAAAGTGCGGATGCGGATGCGGATGCGGATGTTGAATTTTCGAAAGTGCGGATGCGGATGCGGATGCGGATTTTGAATTTTCGAAAAGTTCGGATGCGGATGCGGATGCGGATGTTAATTTTGATGAGGATGCGGATGCGAATGCGGATGTTAATTTTGATGAGGATGCGGATGCGGATGCGGATGCGGATGTTAATTATATATATATATATATATATATATATATATATATATATATATATATATATATATATATATATATATATATATATATATATATATATATATATATATATATATATATATATATATATATATATATATATATACTCGTATATATTTCACTATCACCTTTCCCACTTTCGTGAGGTGGTGCCCGCCACAATTCCCTTACAAACATAACTATTCTTACCTTTCAACGCTTTCACCACCTCCCTCCATCTCTGTCTCCACAAATCTTCTACCCTCGTCTAAACTCAAATTCCTTCCATCAAAATCACTCTCACTCCATCCATCCATCTCCACTTCGGCCTTCCCCTCCCCCTACCCTTCCCCTATCTACATCGGATCTACGTACCTTGCCAACCATTCTGTTCTCTTTCATTCTTCACATATGTCCAAACCATTTTAGCACATCCTCCTCCTCTCT
>SEYY01003357.1:15000-17500 GCA_009176605.1 Armadillidium nasatum
TTTTTTTTTTTAAAGAATTTATTTAGACAGCGTTGACAGGCTTGGCTTTTTTTGTGTTTATTTTTTTAATTTTTTTTTTATTTTTTTTTATACTTTATTCTTTGTGAATTCTTGCCCTTGCCTCTTTGTTCTTTAGTTCGTTGGCTTGGAGCATTTTTGCTCTCATTCATCTTTAAGAGGCGTTCGAATAAGGAAGCCTAATAGCTTCGAAACGTTATGCCCATGTTTTAGCCTATTTCTATTTATTTCCATTTTAATTGTTTGTTAAAATGTCTTATTGTTTTATCTTTTACCGTTTTAAAATAATAATAATCATAATTCAATTCAAACAGTTTATTCAGAAAAAAAGTACATTTAAAAGTTTGAATTATTACATACAAAAAGGTCCTATACTGTTAAATACAATAATAAAAATAATAGGTAATAATAATAATAATAATAATAATAATAATAATAATAATAATAATAATAATAACAATAATAATAATGTCCAGTTCTCTGAAAAGGGGCTGCTAGAGGAAAACACTCCGTTTCCTTTGAGCCCAAAAGTTTAATACATATAAATTTAATAATTACATGTTAGGATAGGTTACTTCTAGAGTAACGGAAATTTAGATATATTGATCATGCAAGCAACAATAACAAAGTTGTTAATTATGAAGTTTGCTACAATAATTCTAGTAATAATAATAGCAATGATGATATTTATTTCAAGTATTGTAATAATAATAATAATAATAATAATAATAATAATAAATAATAATAATAATAATAATAATAATAATAATAATAATAATAATAATAATAATAATAATAATAATAATAATAATAATAATAATAATAACAATAATAATAATATTGATAAAGATCATAATAATAATGGTAACTATCTTGATAACCATTTCTGTTATACAACAGTGATAAAAATAGTGATAATAATAATTGTGATAATAGTAGTTGTAATAAAATGTTATATAATATTTTTCAATAAAATTTTCAATAATAATAAATGACAGTACGAATAATAAAACAATTGCAGCACCGATTTTACATAGAAATAATAATGATCGTATTGATGATTTCAGTAATGGAATTAATATTCTTGAATGCTAAAGATTTTCTGATTTAATAGTATTAAGAAGAGATAATAATCTTAGTAATAAAAATATTAATGGTTAAAATAATAACAGGTAATGTAATAATGCTAGCAATAATAATAATAATAATAATAATAATAATAATAATAATAATTAAAATAATAACAACAATGATAATAATAATAATAATAATAATAATAATAATAATAATAATAATAATAATAAGAATAATTCAAATAATAATAATAATAATAGTAATAATAAAATAATACTACTAATAATAATAATGATAATAATAATAATAATAATAATAATAATAATAATAATGATAATAATAGTAATAACAATAATAATAATGGATCAATACGAATTTATGTACATTTTTTTAATTTTGCGCGCATATGATTTTATTGATCTTTCATTTTTTATATCATCTGGGAGATTGTTAAACAGAATGGTGGAGGTATAGCTTACTGCTTATCGTGCTTTAGTGAGCCTGTACAAAGGTGTTTTTAGGTTATTGTTGTTTCTTAAGGTTATTCCTCTTTCAATTTGATTGTTTTGGTGGTTTGTTTATTAGGAATTCGCATGTGTTATTATTTATTACTTTGTGGATTTCCTTTAGGAGGGAGAGGTTTAGAAGATGTTCAAATTGCAATATGTTAAGTTTTTTGAATAAAGGTGGTGTATGACTATAAAAGTCTCTACTGCCGCTGAGAAGTCTTATGATTCGTTTTTGCATTGTTATGATTTGTTGTGTGTTTGATTTGGGTGTTGTTCCATATAGAGAGAGATAGTAAAGTATGTGGGGGTGAACGTGTGCAATATATATTTTGCGTAATAATAATATAATAATAATAATAATAATAATAATAATAATAATAATAAACTACGATGATAAGAAATTTGTTGTTACTATTAAAACCTTCTTAAAGTACACCAATATTATTATAATTATTAAATTATTTCAAATGTCATTTTTAATTAATTATTATTATTAATTATTATTATTATTATTATTCTCTGGGTTCTGTATACGTAAAATCGATGATATATAAAAAACGTATGTAAATATTGTATAAATTAAAATAAATGCGTACATACACTTGCACATGTGTAATGTACACATTCATGCGTACATGACGACATGCACATATGAACGCTTAAAATGTTGTTGAGCAGAAATAATGTGCATGTTCGCTTTAAAGGGAACTACAATCAAGTAATAGGGCTTTTTTTTATTATTATTATTATTATTATTATTATTATTATTATTATTATTATTATTTGGGTGTGGAGTGTGGGTTTAAATTTTCCAACTCAAAACGCTAACCGGATTTAGTTTTAAACTCAGAACTTGGAAATCGGTTACAGCTCCAATTTGAACTCGGAGCAAGGGTTCC
>SEYY01003357.1:22500-25000 GCA_009176605.1 Armadillidium nasatum
TATATATATATATATATATATATATATATATATATTATTATTATTGTTTAACAAGGCATTGTGCAAGCTCAGAAGCACAAGTTTTGAGAACCACAAGAGGGGTACCATCAGGAGGACCGTACGCCTTCTTAGTGTTAAACTTAGACAGAGCAGAAATGACGTCTTTAGTAGAAATTACAATTTTTAGCATAAATGAGTTGGAAGAGGTTGAAGGAGTAGGAATAGCTCCGGAATCGTCTAAATTTGTATTAGAGCAAAAGTCTGAGCGAAGAGTTCAGCTTTAAATTAATGCTAAACGTCAGTTGTACCATCAGAAGATACTAAAGGAAGGAAGAAAGAAGCAAAGTGAGTTGACATTTTTTTTCCAAGTGCCAGTAAGGGTGTAAGGAAGAGGAACCAGAAAGATTACTGCATTTACGACCGAAAAATGAGTTTTTTTTCTGGTGTTGCGGAGAATATATTTTGCACGATTCCGGGACGAAATATAAGTTACATAAAGAAGAAAACTTTAATAAAGAAGACTTTAATCCCTGAAGGGGCCATTCCTGAGGCGAGTAGCTCGTGGACAAGCAGAGTTAAACCAAGGTGTGAACATTTCAAAGATGTTTGACATTTTAGAGATTTGTCGGATAATGTGGATGTCTATTTGACATTTGAGGGAAACATCCGACATTTAAAATTCGTAGCTAATCGGCCTAGCCCTATTTGAGGAGGGGGAACTTTCTAGTAAGTTTCTTCTTAGGATCGAAACTTCATCATTAAAGGCGTGAGACAAACACACTACCGTTGTCACATGTATGACAATCTCTAGAGCATGTCTCTGCACGGGTCATACTGTCCCATCTCCCATATTTCCTACAGGTTAGGTCAAGTTAGGTTAATTTTGCCAAGTTAGGTTAGGATTAGTTAGGGTAGGATTAATTAAGTTAGGTCTAGTTAGGCTAGGTTTAGTTAGGTTAGGTCTAGTTTGGTTAGGTCTAGTTAGGTTATATTAAGTTTTTGCTGTTGAATATATATATATATATATATATATATATATATATATATATATATATATATATATATATATATATATATATATATATATATATATATATATATATATATATATATATATATATATATATTTTTTTTTTTTTTTTTTTTATTTTTTATTTTTTTGAATGTTTAATTATAACAGAAGCAATATTTGTAGTAATTACAAATCTGAGAAATATCACTGAATAAAATATACTACTACTACTACTACTACTACTAATAATAATAATAATAATAATAGCGTTATTCTCAAGGTCATACTTTTGATGTTGCAGCCTTCTTGACAATCCCTTTCCCCCCTAACCCCCCAGACGACCCTCTTTGTCAAGGCTTCGCACGCAACGGAACAAAACAAAAAAAAAAAAACAAAAAAAAGCTCAAATAGACGTACGCGCGATCACGGTATACATAAACATTAATTACAATTGCGTGAAGACGTTATTATTATTAATTATTATTAATTATTATCATTATTATTATGGGAAATATTATTATTATTAAGGAAAATATTTTTATTATTACCATCATCATTAAGGGAATTATTATTATTATTATTATTATTATTATTATTAATACATAAATTTATATTGAACTATTATAATTATTGTGGATATTATTATTTATTATTATTATTATAATTATTTTTATTATTATCATTATTATTACAATTAGACATTCTACAATTGTCATTATTACTATTTTTCCAGTATTACTATTATTATCTTTATTATTACTATTATTAGTATTATTATTACTATTATAAATACTGTTGTGGTCGTTAAAAAGTTATTAATATCAGCAATTTCAATGGTGTAATGATAGTAGTATTTTACTATTACTTATTATTATTATTATTTTTTATATTTTTCTCCCATATGAATTTATTTTCATTCATAACTATAAATATTCATCGTTAAAATATATATTATTACTATTACCATTATTACTATTATTATAAGCTAATTATGTTTATATTACTATTACTTATTAATATTAATACTATTAATTTTTAAAATAAAAAAACAGTGAAATATATAAATATATATATATATATATATATATATATATATATATATATATATATATATATATATATATATATATATATATATATATATATATATATATATATATATATATATATATACTATGTTAACCGTTACTCATAGTTGCCATGTCACTATAAAATTTAAATTCAAAAAAATATAGGGCTACTTGGTGAATAAATTTAAATCGGTATATATATATATATATATATATATATATATATATATATATATATATATATATATATATATATATATATATATATATATATGTGTGTGTGTGTGTGTGTGTGTGTGTGTGTGTGTGTGTGTGTGTGCGCGTATGCATGTATGTGTGTGGATAGATAGATAGAACATATGATATATAAAGATTCCATTTATTCATAGCTAAATATCAAAATAATCACAGGTATTCA
>SEYY01003357.1:27500-30000 GCA_009176605.1 Armadillidium nasatum
AATAAGAGGGCAAGAAGTTGGCATTATAGGCTCATTATTTAATAGGGACGACAGTTTAGCAATTATCCTATGTACGTACAAATATACACACAATTATACATACGCACATATATATATATATACAAACTTATACACAAAAATAAAAACATAAACACTGCTAGAAAAATAAATGTTTAGCCACTTTGTTGTTGTTTTTTTTCTATTTATTAGAAAAATCTGTTGGTGAAGCTATTTTCCTATAAGAAGTGTTCTTTTTTCTTATTACAAAATTGGTGAAGCTACTTTCCCATAAGAAGTGAAGCTACTTTTCTATAAGAAGTGTTCTTTTTCTTATTACAAAAATAAATTGGTGAAGCTACTTTTCTATAAGAAGTGTTCTTTTTCTTATTACAAAATTGGTGAAGCCACTTTCCCATAAGAAGTGTTCTTTTTCTTATTAAAAAATAATTTGTTCAAGCTGTCTTATAAATAATAAGGCAAAAATTGGTAAAATAAAGAAATTGGTAAAAATACTTGGTTCAATCCCAAAAGATGTTACACTTTTCTTTAGTGGTTTAATTTCCTTAAAAAAGTTGAAAATCCCCAATATAAGATAAAATAACGTTATTCGTATTTTTTAATATGTGAAGTTCAATAAGTTCTTTTCCATTTCCATTAATTTTTTAAAAAAAGAAATGTTTATTTAGTTCTTCAATTTATTTAGTTGTCAAGTTTGTTGTGAATATAATAATATAATAATAATTAACTTGAAATAAAAAAAGGAACATTATTTTAATATTATTTAACTTCACCTTATGAATTCAAATTATCTGAAATAAAAAATTTTTTTTTTTTTTTTTTTTTTTACCCTATATTTTCATTATTTAACCTAATATTTTAGGTATTAGAAAAAAGTGTAACATCTTTTGGGATTGAACCAAATACTTTTTTTAATAATAAAATAATGAAATATACACTTGTTTGGTACGTGTGCCCCTTACACAGAATGACAAAACACTTTAGGGTAATGTCGATAGTAGGTGAAGCACAATAAGAACGAACCCAAGGGTCAACGGAGGGCAGAGGGAATGCCCAGCCTAATAATAATAATAATAATAATAATAATAATAATGGTAATGGTTGTAGTATTAGCAACTGTAGTATTTGTAATAGTATTAATTATATATATATATATATATATATATATATATATATATATATATATATATATATATATATATATATATATATATATATATATATATATATATATATATATATATTATATATATATATATATATATACGTTCATTTTCAATATAAACTGAAAAAATAAAAATCAAATTTTATCTAAAAATATATATATATAATTTTTCAAAAACCTACTGAACGGTAAAATTTCCCATTAAAAATTATTGATTTTATGGACTCCCCTTTCCCCCCCCCCTCCCCTCCTTCTCAATCTCCCACTCTCTCTCTCTTCACTCCCCTCCCCCACATGAATCTCCCTCTAATTTAAAATGAAGAAAAAAATTCAAGATTTAAATTACTGCAGAATATTTTCTTAAAACATTATGCATGTTAAACTATATATATATATATATATATATATATATATATATATATATATATATATATATATATATATATATATATATATATATATATATATATATATATATATATATATATATATATATATATATATATATATATATATATATATATTATATATATATATATATATATATATATATATATATATATATATATATATATATATATATATATATATATATATATATATATATATATATATATATATATATATATATATATATTCAACGCTCACGGGCAAAGCCCTATTCGAGAAGGGGTTTTACATCAACAAGAAAATAAGTCCCACCAAACACAAATTTCGTAGGTGAGCACAGGCGTGGGATTTGAAGTAATTGAGATTAAATTGGGCAGGAAACACAGAAGTTGGGAGAGAAATCCACAAAACAGAGGTGGCTGGAAAGGAGGAGGCATCACAGCGAACAAGTCTGGAGTTGGCTTATGCCTACACAAAATTTATTTGTAGACAATGCACCCCTTGTGCTACGAGGCTGTGGTAAAGGTGGAGGAATTCGAGTGGACAATTCCCTTGAGCATTAATTCAAAATACTGTACATCTAAAATGAAGTTATAATTTACCTTCCATAGTGACAAGTTGTACTTTTCCGTATTAAGATAAATGTTAAGGATATAGGTGAAATTTATTTCACAGATTGCAACATTTTAAATTAGTAGTTACTGAAAAAGGTGACAAGTGTAAAAAAAAAAAAGTGTCACATATCAAAAAGAAATTATAAAAAATTTGTGGGTTTAAAGATGAGTGTTTTTCAAAATAACTATTGGTTTTTGTATATGTATTTGTCTTACGAATATGCAATATATATGATGTATTTTTTTTTTTTTTTGTGCAAAATTTAACTGTGAACTAGGTGTCAAAATGTGTTGGTGTTAGCAGGACTACAAT
>SEYY01003357.1:37500-40258 GCA_009176605.1 Armadillidium nasatum
AATGATAAATGCTAAATTAAGTAGGGTAAATGCTAAGATGGCAACTCTGCATCTAGTGAGAAAATTATTAGCTAATCTGGCAACATTTACTGCCCATAAGCTATTAGTAAACCTGGAGAGCATCACGAGCTCTCATAGAGTGTAGACGTTCTGAACTCGTGATGGCTTGGAGGGCAGTATTTTGTCTGTCTGGAAGGACGGCATATGCCCTCATAGGTGAGGTCATCTCTCAAAAAACAAAAACAAAAAAAAATTAATAAACCTTTATCAGAAAAAATCAAACAAGCTAAATTAATAGCACCATATTTTGCAAATCTTAAACTCTGAATAATAATAATAAATCTATTTATTTTTATTGGTTTAATTTATTAAATTATTATCAAAACTTTTTTATTTTTTTTAAGAGAGTAAATTACGTTACGTACAGAGTAATAATGAGTCATGATTGAAAAGGTTTTGTCTCTAATAAGACAACAGGTTACAGGTTAAAACGGTACCAAAGTAAACCTTACCGTTAACTATAATGCCAGAGTAAAAAAATATACGAAATAATGAGATGCAATGCTATAACGATACTCAAAGTATAGATATAAATAAGTAATGAAATTGAATAGCAGTTTTATCCTGCATTACATAATGACGTAGGATTGCTACTTCCAAATTCAAAAAATCAAAGAAACGCGAAAGTGACGTCATTCTATTTTCAATTGACCAATCACAGACTAATATCATGTTATCTTTATCGAAACTCTCACAGAATCTTTATACAGACTTTAACAGAACTGCATTTCCCTACTAACTTTTACAGCTAAGTTTTGCTGTGATGTACTTTGAGAAATCCGAAACGTAGAAGTCATTTTCAAAACGCTTTGAATTTTATGATTCATAAATTGATTTAAAATCTAGAAAACTTGGCAACTTTTTTTCTGTGTATTATGATTTGAATGACATCACAAGTATAACGTAATGCAAAAGTGCTTACGTCATGTATTTTTTTTAATTTAAAATCTAGCAAAGTTTGCAACTTTTTTTTTCTGTGCATTATGATTTACATGACGTCACAAATATAACGTAAGCAAAGTGCTTAAATTAAGTCATTTATTTTTTTAAAGGCAAATCTGCTTTTCTATTTAATTGCTTGGTGTATCTTTACTTTGTTTATAATTCATCAGAATATTTAAATTCATTAGAATATTTTCAAATTACATATTTATTATATTATCTTCACTACTAGATATAAATCTTTTGTATACATATATATATATATTTTTTTTTTTATATCTCCGGGGGGAGGGAAGGCAAAGGCCGGAGGCCTATCAATTCCCACCGGAGTTGGAAAATTCCTATCCAGATCATCAGAGACCGACATGTCCAGATACACGGCGCTTGAAAGTGTGCAAGTCAAAGGAAGTTTGGAAAATAGATAAAGAGAGTGTGTTCCAGACTTTACTAGTAGAGTATATGTAAGATTGAGCATAGCGGTTAAGTCTGGGGTTAGAGAGTTGGACAGAGAAAGGATGAGACTGTGTAGAAAGGCGTGTCGATCGAGCCCTTCTGAAAGGAGGAAGTATGCGACTGACGATTTTAGAATAGCAATGTCTATTGTAATAGCGATAGCATAGAGAGAGTGACGCAAAAATTCGGCGAGGAGAAAGAGATTGGAGAGTAAGTAAGAGCGAAAGAGTTGATGAGACGAAAAGCTCTAGACTCCACCTTCTCCAGGGGAGCTGTATGAGTGGAACCACCACAGATGTGTGAAGCATACTCCATACAGGGTCGAACAACACCCTTATAAAGAGCAAGCAAATGGGGCGGCGTGAAGAAATTCTGAAGACGCCTCAGAACACCCAACCTCTTAGAAGCTTGTTTAGAAAATTAAGTAATATGATCTTTCCAAGAAAGATCACGAGAAAAAGATACATCAAGAATATTAAGGAGAGATGAAGGTTTGAGTTGTGTGTTTTCGAAGAAGATATCATAGTTGTGTGGAAGATTGTGTCGAGTGGAGAGATGGAGGAACTGAGTTTTTGAGGCATTGAAAACAACCATGTTTTCTCTGCCCCAAATTAGAAAGATCAGAGGTTAGTTGTTCCAAGACTATATATATATATATATATATATATATATATATATATATATATATATATATATATATATATATATATATATATATATATATATATATATATATATATATATATATATATATATATATATATATATATATATATGGGACATGTCGTTGAAAAAATTTCGGGATGATTTAAATTAGTTATATATTTTTACTTAATTATTACTTTTATTACTAGTAGTAGTAGTATCCTTTTATTCTTAAAAAAAAAAAAATAAAAATCGTAAAAATAATAATAAAAATAATAAATAATAATACTAATACAGAAAGAACAAAAATATTATAATAATAATAATAATATTATTATTATTATAATGATAATTATAATAATAACAATAATAATAATAATAAAAAACGAATTTTCTCTATCCACATCAAAAGGTGTTGTGAATTGTGACTATTACTTTAAATGCAATAAGGTTGAAGATAGACCGAGAGGGAGAAGGGGTGGGAGTAGGAGGGTGAGTGAGGTGAGTGGGGGTGCCAACCACTTTGGCATCGTGCCAACAGATGATCTTTAAGAAATAGGCTCATTAATCTAGCACTCAGTTTTCATTGACTTATATTGGATTTAAATATCCATGACTATTGTCAATTTGTTTAACAACTCCCCCCACACAAACGTCC
>SEYY01003358.1:0-10000 GCA_009176605.1 Armadillidium nasatum
TGGGATCCTGAAATCTATGAACATCAGAAAGGCTAGTGCCTCGGATGGCATTCCCCCTCGTGTTCTGAGGGAGTGTGCTTCCAAGCTAACGCTTGTCCTTGTTCAACTCTACTCTCTATGCCTTAATACTAATACTTTTCCCTAATGCTAGAAGCGTGCATTTGTTCAGCCGATCCCAAAAAAGGGTAGCCGCTCTGACCATTCTAACTATCGACCCATAGCTCTCACTTGTGTTCTGTCTAAAATTTTTGAAACTCTCCTCAACTCTCATTTCCTGGATTATTTGGAGTCTCATTCTTTTCTCTCAGATCACCAGTATGGCTTTCGACGTTCGAGGTCAACTGGGGACATACTCTCCTATCTTACTGATCTATGGTCTTCTGCCCTTAGGGTTTCGGGAGTCTTGTGTGGTGGGCTTGACATATTAAGGCTTTTGACGGGTTGGCATGCGTCACTACTCTAAAGGTCGCTTCCTTGGTTTCTCCTTTTGCTACTTTTGTCTATTTTCTCTCAGATCGTTCCATCTCGCAGTGTAGATGTAGCGACCTTTCCTCTTTTTCTTTCAACTGTGGTGTCCTCAGGGTTCTGTTTTATCTCCAATTTATTCTACTTTTCATAACGATTTTCTCAACCGCACTTCTAACTTTGTTCCTCTTATTCTGACGACTCAACCCTCATTCT
Organism: Armadillidium nasatum; assembly: GCA_009176605.1. Classification (NCBI taxonomy): domain Eukaryota; kingdom Metazoa; phylum Arthropoda; class Malacostraca; order Isopoda; family Armadillidiidae; genus Armadillidium; species Armadillidium nasatum. The sequence continues at coordinate 682 of SEYY01003358.1, forward strand.
TCTACTCATTCAAATCTGCTCCCTCTTTACTCTAGAGTTGCTTCTCATATTCAACTTCCATTCATTCTTGCGATCTGGATGGATTTCCGGTGGATCATACCAACCTTGTGAAGTTCAACTCTTTAAAAACCCAACTTCTAAATATACTCTCAAAAACACTTCCAACTTTCCTGTCCTTTTCGACGGCTCTCCGTCTCACTGTAAATAACATTAACATTCTTGGTCTAACGTAAATAATAAACTGTCTTGAAACCTCATATCACAATGGTTGCTAAAGCGGCCTCTAAGAAGCTGGGAGTTCTGTTCAGGTTGCGAGAATTTTTTCCTTCTGAGCAGTTACTCCAAATATATAAGGGTCTTATCAGCCCCTGTATGGAGTACTGTTCTCACATCTGGGGGGGCTCCATCTCCTCCTCTCTTCTGGATAGGGTTGAGTCTAAAGCTAAAAGATTAACAAACTGTTCCCTACTTTCAAACTCTTTTGACACCCTATCTCTGCTACGTGAGGTTGGCTCACTATCTCTTTTCTATAGGTACTACAATGGCAGGTGCTCGAGGGAATTGACCTCTCGCATTCTTCCACCGTTGCGTCATCCTCGTTGCACAAGGGGTGCCCTGCTTTCGCACGAATTTTGTGTGGAAGTGGGAATCCCCAGGCTAGCTCGTTGTGGTGCCTTCTTCTTTCCAGCCACCTCTGCTCTGTGGAACTCTTTACCTTCGTCTATTTTTCCTCATGCATTTAATCTTCCACTCTTCAAGGCTTCCGTCTGTGCCCACCTGAGGGATGTGCGTTAGGTGTGTTAGAGTGAGTTTTCTTCCTTTGTGTATGCCACCTCCAAGAAAAGGGCTCTACACGTGAGTGGTTGCATTTCTGTAATATATATATATTATATATATATATATATATATATAATATATATATATATATATATATATATACACCTTGTATTGTGACATGTCGGCCTCACTTTCCAGGATTCCGGTATTTCCCCTACTCTGGTGAAAATTATAACCTCCGACCTGCCACCAGAATATATATACATATATATATATATATATATATATATATATATATATATATATATATATATATATATATATATATATATATATATATATATATATATATATATATATATATATATATATATATATATATACTTTTACCTCTTTTTTTACCTTCTCAGCCCCTGACCACCCCACGCTGGTGGCCACACTTCGCTAATATATTTATATATATATATATATATATATATATATATATATATATATATAATATATATATATATAATATATATATATATATATATATATATATATTTTAGGGGTGTGCTTGTAATGTATAAGTTACCTTCTCGACACATGGAGTCCCATAATGGCACATCCTTTTCGAGGACATTTCTTGCAACCTCCTTTTTTGAATTTTGACCAACTTCTGCAACGCCAAGACTGAAATGTTTTTCCCGAATTTTTTATGCTTTCAATTAATAGATCTGTTACTCGTTGGTGACTGAGCTTGCATCTATATATATATATATAATATATATATATATATATATATATATATATATATATATATATATATATATATATATAATATATATATATATATATATATATATATATATTATATAATTTAATAAAACATTCAATATTTTATTTAAAAATCACAAAAAATAAAAAATAATTTGATTTTATTTCTAGAACATTCAATTTCATATAATTTCCTTTTCTCCAATCACGTCCTCCAAAACCATACATTTCCTGATATGGAAAGACACTAAAATAGAGTAATTTTCGAGAAGTTGGATAACACTTAAAGATTATTAATTGGCATCACATCACTCTTTTCGACTTATCCCCCCCCCCATTTCGTGATATCCAGATAACACACTCTTACGTTGCTGGACAATCCTACCCCTTAAACCACCTTTCAGAATTTTTTCGATTCCTGCTTCAAAAACCTTTCTTTTTTGATCACACGTTCACGGTAGATAGGAGTAAAGTTTTCTCTTCCAATATTAAAATAGTGTTTTAAAAAATATATTATTTTAATTATTATTATTGTTATTATTATTATTATTATTATTATTATTATTATTATTATTATTATTATTATTATTATTATTATTATTATTATTATTATTATTATTATTATTATTATTATTATTATTATTATTATTATTATTTTTTTATTTATTATTATTATTTTATTATTATTATTATTATTATTATTATTATTATTATTATTATTATTATTATTATTATTATTATTATTATTATTATTATTATTATTATTATTATTATTATTATTATATTATTATTATTTATTTATTATTATTAAATTATTAATTATTATTATTATCTATATCTAAAGTTTTTTTTTTTTTTTTAAGCTTATTTTAAATAATTGTAAAATTTTTAAAAAAAAGTAAAATATATATATATATAATATATATATATATATATATATATATATTATATATATATATATATATATATATATATATATATATAATATATATATATATATATATATATATATATATATATATATATATAATATATATATATATATATATATATATATATATTATATATATATATATATATATATATAATATATATATATATATATATATATATATATAATATATATATATATATATATATATAATATTCTGTCAGCAAGAACATAAGCGTATCCCTTTGGGATACGCATATGAGCTTGTTATTATTATTATTATTATTATTATTTTATTATTATTATTATTATTATTATTATTATTATTATTATTATTATTATTATTATTATTATAAATTGTGATTTTGTTATTTGCATATTTATTAGAAATTAGATTATATAACGCCTGTTTGATTTCTCTCTATAAATTTCTTTATCAAGATGGAAATAATTATTATCATTGGAGATATTATTATTATTATTATTATTATTATTATTATTATTATTATTATTATTATTATTATTATTATTATTATTATTAATTGGATGAAGAACTACAATTTGAAAGCATTATTGACATGATTTTCGCACCTTATGTTATTGTTATTATTTTACTCTGTTGGTGAATTCATTTTTCAGCACACGGTACTTTTTATTCAAGTTTTTGGAAATTGGAATAACTATTTTATTTTCGTAATATCCTTTTGTTTTTTTCATATACTTTGATTAATATATTTGTTTTAATTTATGATTTTATTCTGGCGTTAGATTTACATTATTCCCCTAATTATTCATCGCCTTTCTATCTATATTTATATAAGATTTTAGACTTAGGACATTACTTTTATTGAAGGTTGTTTGTATATTTTTAGTTTTTTTTTATTTTATTATTTAATTATTTTATTATTACTGATATTATTGTTTTTGTTATATATTTAATCACCTGCTTAAATATTTTATTATTGTATTCCAAATATGGTTTAAACTCTGCTTATACCATTTATCTCTCTATCTGAGTATTTTTTATATATCTACCATTTGTTGTATTATTACTATTATCACCATTTTATAATTGTAATTAATATATTTTTTATTGTCCTTTTCATTTCTTAAGGATTATGGTAATAATTTTCTTCAACATTTGAAGGAGTTCTAACTTTTCCATTTCCATCACTTTTCTATTGTTAAAATCATTTTTTAACTACTACTATATTTTACTAAACACTGGAAATATTTGTTAATTTTCGGATAATTAATTGTAATTAATTAATTGGGATAATAATTTTTTTTTTTTTTTTTTTAGAAAATTGAAGAAAATCTTACGGGAATACGCTTCTTTTTTTACCCAAATCTGTAGAAAACAAAGATTATATATATATATATATATATATATATATATATATATATATATATATATATATATATATATATATATATATTATATATATATATATATATATATATATATATATATATATATATATATAATCTGGTCAAGTTAAAGGCCAATATACCCCGATACACGGTGTTTGACTGTGTTTAAGTCCTAGGAAGTAGGAAAAATAGAATTAAAGGAGTTTGTTCCAGACTTTACCAGTAGAGTATGTAAGATTCAGAATAGTGGTTAACTCTGGGGTCAGAGAGTTGGACAGAAGAAGGGTAAGACTGCGTAGAAGGCGTGTTGCACGAGCCTTTCTCAATGGAGGAGGTATGCGGTATGAGTTTAGAAGAGCAGTGTCCGTTGTAATAGCGATAACATAGATGGAGTGACGCAACAATTCGACGGAGAGAAAGAGACTGGAGAGAATTTATGAGAGCTGAAAAATTGATAAGAAGCAAAGCCCTAGAATCCATCTTTTCAAGTAGAGCTGTATGAGTGGAAGCACCACATATATATATATATATATATATATATATTATATATATATATATATATATATATATATATATATATATATATATATATATATATATATATATATATATATATATATATACTTACCCTGTTGCATCCGGGTTTGCCACATTCCTCCATTATAGAAGTCAGCGTGGCCAACATTATCAACTAATCCATAACAACCATTAGAAGAATTCTATTCAATATATATATATATATATATATATATATATATATATATATATATATATATATATATATATATATATATATATATATATATATATATATATATAAAAAAAAAAAAAATTAAAATTTTATTTTATTTTTTATTTTATTTTTTTTTTTTAAATAAAACTTAAAAAACTTTTGCAAGACACTTTGAAAATTACATATAATATTTTAACTCATTTTCGCTGCTATATAGCATCCATATTACCTCTTCTAATTATGCACAAACAAACGCTAACTATCCTCTCTAAAATGTCAATCTTTCAAGAAATAATAAGAAAATACTAACAAGAGGTTTATCGCAGGCATTCGTATGAATGATGACAACAAATTTTGCTTGAGATTTATCAATTCTGAATTTCTTTTTACGAAACAGTGGGCTTAAAGATGGTCCAGCTGGATCTAGGCCTATATATATATATATATATATATATATATATATATATATATATATATATATATATATATATATATATATATATATATATATATATATATATATATATATATATATATATATATATATATATATATATATATATATAATATATATAGATAGAAACACTTAAAGTATGCTATACCGCCGGGATTCGAACCCTGGTCTTTTGGGTCTAAAGCAAGAGTGTTATCCCTTCCACCAAGATGGTACAAAAAGTGAGACCACGCTGGGAAATCTCATGAAATGCTATCATGCAAAACTCCCAACGGACCCCACCCGCAACTCCTCATGACATGAGGGACAACTTGGAAAGTTCTATCCCCTTTTTCTCGCAAACTAGTCAAATATATCATCCTTTAATTAAGAACCACTTCAGAACCATCCCAGTTATAACCACTAACTCAACTCGTGGTTCGAAATAATATTGAAACCCTTAATTAAAGTCTTTAAGAATTTCAGTATTATTTCGAACCACAAGTTGAGTTAATGGTTCTAAAAGGATGATATATATATATATATATATATATATATATATATATATATATATATATATATATATATATATATATATATATATATATATATATATATATATATATATATATATATATATATATATATCATACTTTCCAGTGGTTTCTAAATTTACAGTAATTTCTAAATACTCATATAAATTGCTAAATACTGTTTATACTTAAAATATTTTTAGGGTATTAAATTACCAGTGACTCTGCGCACTTTTCCAGCTGGTAGTCTTTTCATATTTTGAGCAGTAAATCCTGCAATATGTGCCCCTAAGGAATGGCCTATCATGTGTTGACGAGAACTTTTTATTCCTATCTTGTCACTTATCCAGTCTAAGACTTTGGCCACATACTCAGCGATCTGTTTAAAAATATAGTATAAAATGTGACTAAAAATATAGTATAAAATATGCTCAAGAATATAAAATAAAATGTGTTTATTAATGAATAACTTATAAGGACGAGTAATATGAAAAGAAAACTTGGAAATTGATTTGCTTATAGTAGTGTTTATTGTACTGAAATTTCTGTGAAGTTTACAGAACTATAAAAAGGTAGTTTAATTATATTCAATATTTTTGAATATTTAGTTGAATGTATTATTCATAAAAATGTTACTTGCCTTGTATGCGTTGCAAACAGCTTGTTCATACTCCAAATCCGAAAAAACTTCTTCGTAGCAGATCGAAATTATATTTGCGTCTTTTGAAGTAAGGATTTCTGTATAGATAATATATATTTAGAAATATTGCTAATGCTTAGCAACATTCAACGAATATATAATATTTAGCTTAAAATAACTAAAAAAACAAAAACAAAAAAATTTGAAAAAAAAATCAATTTTAATTGAAATTCTAAGATTATTTAACAAAGAAATGGAATCATATGTATATGAAACGGTAATTATAATCACTATAATAAAGAATTTTCAAAATGTAGCAACACCGTTCAACAAAAATTATTTATTTTAAATTATTTAGTAATACTTAAAGAACACTTACGTTAATTCGAAATTATCATAAACCACATAATATTGTAAATAAAACAAAAAATCTACTTTCATAATCAGAAAAATATTTTAATAACATTAAATTTAAAAATCAATCTTACCGCTTTTCGAATCTAGGATCCACTGCTCTATCCCGGAATCCAAGTAATCATGAAAGAAAATGTATGATAGGAGTTCCCCATCCAACATTGACTCTTCAATGCTTTCATTAGAATAGGGTAACAAATTATGAAGATCTTCATCCCCAGTTCTGTTTCTAAGTCCATATATATATATATATATATATATATATATATATATATATATATATATATATATATATATATATATATATATATATATATATATATATATATATATTATATATATATATATATATATATATATATATATATATATATATATATATATATATATATATATATATATATATATATATATATATATATATATATATATATATATATATATATATATATATATATATATATATATATATATATATATATATATATATATATATATATATATATATATATATATATATATATATATATATATATATATATATATATATATATATATATATATATATATATATATATATATATATAATATATATATATATATATATATATATATATATATATATACCGCGATAGGCCTGGCCAAGCCAGCGGTATCCGCCGTGGGCCCAAGAAACCCAAGGATCTTCCTCGGAAGATCCTACTGACAAGACGAAAGTCCTACCTGGGGTATGGTGTGGTGAAAAAATATATATATATATATATATATATATATATATATATATATATATATATATATATAATAATATATAATATATAATATATATAATAATATATAATATATTATACTAGTCAAAATTAACGCACCACTGGCTCATATGACGTTAGGAGGTTAGAGAAGGGACAGTAACGCTGTGTAACTGTATGCTCCGAATAACATAGCATCAGGGACACAGTATGCAGCGCTGTTATAATGTTGGGGGTTTATAGGGTCATCCATCGCTATAGTTAAGGTAAATAAGAAATTAGATAATTTCTTCTTTAGCGATTGGGGGAAAGTTGTCGGGGGGGGGGAGCATTTTGACTACGTGGTTAATTAAGGTATGAATTTAGAGACTGCAGCTGTGGAATGGATTGAGCGATGACGAACACGTGATGAGTGCGTACAAATTATCACCCTCATTGCCGAGGAGTACAGATACCGTGAACTAGGTAGACGGTTTGGTGTAGCGCACACAACCATTCATTGCACGGTTCGTGGAAAGGTACCACAACACCCAGGAGCACGCAAGGCGGAGGTCAAGGTAGGTCACGCGTCACGAATGCCGTTGAAGAACGTTTTATACGTGTGCAAGCCGTAATAGACCACCATAAAACAGCAAGACACATTCAATACAACTGCAGGAGGTACATTGACCCATGTGAGAGAAAATACAATAACTCGCGGAACATAATTTGCGACCACAGAGGCTGGCCATATGACCACAACACACCAGGGAGCATCTGCGGGTGCGACTAGTGTTTACCCAGGAACACCTACATTGGACCGTCGGTGATTCGGCGAATGTGCTGTTTACGGATGAGTTCAGAGTCAGTCTTTACACCTCAGATCGGCGATTGAGAGTCTATCGACGACCTAATGAGAGGTATGCAAAATGTAATAGGCGGGAGGTACTCTCATTTGGATGTGGATCACTCATGGTCTGGGGAGTCTGGAGAGTCTGGAGAGTCTGGGGAGGCATATCTTTAACGGATCGTACAGAGTTGCACGTCCTAGATAGTAGTTCAATAACCACATCACGGTATACTGCAGACTCCTTGATTCGTATGTCGTTCCATATACCTCCTACATAGGTGACGGATTCGTCCTAATGCATGACAACGCAAGACCACATAAGGTGAGATGTGTCACCAAATACCTAACGACGGTCCAAATTAGGATTTTGAATTGGACAGCATAAAGTCCATACCTAAACCCAATTGATCATGTGTGAGACAAGTTAAAATGGTGGTTGCGACAGTTGCAACCAACGCCTGGAACTCTCCAGGCCCTGTGGCAGGCGATGCACAGCATATGGGATCAGATGTCTGTAGAGGACATTCGTCACCTCATTGAGAGCATGCCTCGACGGTGCCAGGCAGTCTTCCGTACCAGAAGTGGCATACACGTTATTGAGTAACTCCATCTACCCACGAATCCTTCACCACGATAACTTCCCAAGTTGGAGGAAACGCATTGACCATATCCCAGGGGAATCCTAGAGCCATACGATAATCTTACCATTGCATAATGTGTCCATGATGCTATGTTATTTGCATTATGAATGTACCCAGCACTCTGGTCCTTTCTCTAACCTCTTAACGTCATATGAGCCAGTGATGTGTTTTTTTGACGAGTAGTATATTTTGCATTGAAACATTTTCCCATTTGAAAAATTACTAACAAATGCTTTTGAATAAATGTAAAACAAAAAAAAAACTTTATTATAGGATAGGATATACTTCTATTTTAATAGTTCTTTAATACCTAAATAAATGGGCAAAATTAAAGAGTAAATCTCTGCTTTCAGATAATTGGGGTAAAAGTATCCACATTATTTCCTCTTTAAGTTATACATTAAACTAAATGAAGGACATTTTCGTTAATATTATAAAAACTATTATTATCATTATTAAAGCTATGATTTTTATTAACTTACTTTGTCCACACTAGAAAATACACTTTGCTC
>SEYY01003358.1:12500-32500 GCA_009176605.1 Armadillidium nasatum
TCCAAGCTTTCAGCAAGTATTCATAAAATTCCACTCGACCACCACGTCCCTCACCATCAACTCTCAAAACATAACAAACTGGCCTCAACAAAAAACCCATCCCACAGGACAATACTCGTTGTCATTGACATCAATAAAGCATTTGATACAGTCCCCAGACATAACCTCATGCAAAAAAAATCCTACACTCACCTATACCCAACAATTATAAAAAATGGATTTTATATAATACCGATTTTATATATACCGACCAGATTCCGAATGCTCCATAACTCTGGTGGAGACTGGTAGGCCTCCTGCCTTTGCTCACCAGAGAATATATATATCATATATATATATATATATATATATATATATATATATATATATATATATATATATATATATATATATATATATATATATATATATATACTCGTATAGTGTGTGTGTGTGTGTGTGTGTGTGTGTGTGTGTGTGTGAGTGTTAGTGTGTGCGTGTGCGTGTGCGTGTGCGTGCAATCATTAGAAGACCGTCATTTTCTTATTTCGATTAATACTTACATTTAGGACTTTTAAGCATCAGTTTCAAAAAGTCAAAGTTAATACATTAAATTACTTACCAACTGATTTTGACTCTAGTCAAAAAAAAGTATTTTCTATTTGTTTCTTTAACTCATATTTTTAAACGACAATGGAAATCTTTGCATAATAATATTATATTTGAAACTGAACACAATAATTTTAGAACTTTTCTTCTTATTTTCTCAATTTTCAACCTCAAAAATTTTGAGCATCTTAAATAGTGACGTAAAAAATTTTCAGCATTTTTTCATTTTCTTTCTCCTTTTAAATTCATCTCTCTCTCTCTCTCTCTCTCTCTCTCTCTCTCTCTCTCTCTCTCTCTCTCTCTCTCTCTCTCTCTCTCTCTCTCTCTCTCTCTCTCTCTCTCTCTCTCTCTCTCTCTCTCTCTCTCTCTCTCTCTCTCTCTCTCTCTCTCTCTCTCTCTTTTATCTTATCATTTCATAAGGAAATCATACTTAAAACTAGTTATTTTTGTATTTTTTAAAATACTACCTCCACTCAGGATGTGCGAACCAAATATATTCCACGGATGAACAGTCTAAGATAGGTATCTTTGATAACAAGAGCACTTTAAATTGAGGAGATTGTATTCATTAAGTAAAGCAGAAGGCGAGAAGTAGTCAACACAGAAATGGCTGAACAGAAGGAGGAACCCTAAAGTCCAGCCTGGAGCTGCCAATCTCCACTTCAGTTTCTGGTGTGCAGAAGGTGAGGAAAGGTAAGAATAAGGAAAAAATCTCACAGAAGATCAATTACAGTGTATATTAAGAAATGTAATAGATATGCAAAATAAAACTACAAAAAAATTGGGTTTTCTTAGATTCTATTCTATATTCTATATAATATAAACACTGAATAATTAATATATATTTATGATAGAAACAAAGGGTACGAACATCCCTCCAGAGTGCTTCACTTAAATTGAATAATAATAATAATTATAATAATAATAATAATAATAATAATAATAATAATAATAATAATAATAATAATAAAAATAATAATATATAATATATATATATATATATATATATATATATATATATATATATATATATATATATATATATATATATATATATATATATATATATATATATATATATATATATATAAAGAAACTTACGATTTATTGCAGATGATATTCCTACATTAGTGGAGAAGATATTCAAGTATAGGTAAGAAGCACCAAATATTCATGTTGTGAGGCGTAACTAAATACGAAGAATAGAGAATAAAACTCAAACAACCTCAAAGTTGAGCAGAGTAGAACAAACTCACTGACATGTTCATAATTCATTCTTGTTTGCAACTGCTTAATTGGTAACAAAACTAATTAAAAGTATTATATAATTAAGAATTTTAATTACAATTATTATTAATTTTCATTTTTTTCTTAGTTAATTAAAATATATATATAGATCAAGGAGAGCTGTAATAATTAAGAATTAAAAAAACACTCGTTTTTTCTTCTATTTGCAATCACAATCTACAAATTATATATATATATATATATATATATATATATATATATATATATATATATATATATATATATATATATATATATATATATATATATATATATATATATATATATATATATATATATATATGTAGGGGTCACCAATTATGTAGTGACGTTATTTGTGTTACCAAATATGTGGTGCAGGAGATCCCTACACTTTGTGGCGCGAAGGGGGGAGAGATCAGTAGATCAGGAGGCTGGGTGTTTTCAATGTCCCCTTGTGGAATGCTGATTGGTAGGCGTGTGATAGCCACCACTTTTCTTTTAAGCCTGTGGAGCGTCTGTAGCCTCGGATGGAAGGCTACTTCAAAGGAGGAACCACAGTCGAGGGCAAATGGTCTGCCAAACTGGGTCTCCTTTTGGGAGCAGAGGTGTTGGAACTTCTTCTTCTGTGACGTCTTTTTTTCTGCTACTGTAGTGGCGATTTCTTCTTGCCTCTGCTTTGGACGTCTTCTTCTGCTGCTGTAGTGGCTTCTTCTTCGGCTTCTTGGATAAAGTGATTGTAACTAAATATACTAATGACCTTTTTAAATTATTTCTAAAATGTAGAGGATCAATTAACAGATAATTTTTTTTCACTTTTATTTTCTTTATTTATTTTTGTTTCTTGTTTCTTTCTTAATTTCAACAAAAATGGCTTGCAACCTTATTATTATTAAAGTTTCATAAATTCATATTGAAATAATATACAAAATTTTATATATTTAAAGTAGAAAATATTGTTTTACAATATATACTAAAATACATTAAAATTGAAATTTTTAATATAAACATTTTTTTATTGTAAATATAATATAATATGACATAAAAGAAATATATTTTACATTTTATAATAGTTTTTTAAAATGGTTTTACCTTCGAGTTTCCCGGCAAAATTGGTTTTAGGCGGGAAAATGAGATAAGAAAGAGCGAGTAAGAAGTACATTAAGAATCTGGTGTACAATATATATAATTTACATTATATTTTAAATGTTTTTCTTTTTAAATTAATAGTTTATATCTTTATACATAAATAATAATTATTTTTATAACAAAAAGAAACTTTATTTTCATTTATTACTTGGTTTTAACTGTTTTTATTTAAAAACATTGAACATTATAAACAAGTTATCGCTTGAAATAATAATCTCTTTACGGAAAACGTTTTTATATTTTGAATTACTATTTCAAAACGGCACTATATATATATATATATATATATATATATATATATATATATATATATATATATATATATATATATATATATATATATATATATATATATATATATATATATATATATATATATATATATATATGGATGAGAGGAGAGAGAGAGAGAGAGAGATTTTATATCACCTCCTGTGGGCAAAGGCCAGAGGCCTACTAATTTCCCCCAGAGTTGTGGAAAATTCTGAAAATCTGGTGAAGTTAAATTCCGACATGTCCCGATACACGACATTTGAAGGTGTGTAAGTCATACGCAGTTGAGACTTTAGTGAGAGCAAAGAATTGATAACATGAAAAGTCTAGGTTACACTTTTTTCAAGATGATCTGCATGAGATGAGTGGAACCACCGCAAGATGTGTAACTCTTACTCCATATAGAGGTGAACGACACCCTATAAAGAGTATGAAACTGGAATGGCGAGAAGAAATTACAAAAGTCCCTCAGAACACCCAACCTCTAAGAACCATTTTCAGAAAGAGAAGTAATGAGATCTTTCCAAGAAAGATCACGAGAAAAAGATAAACAGAGGATACACGTATAGGTGAAGGTTTGAGTTGTGTGTTTTCGAAAAAGATGTCATAGTTGTGTGGAAGACTTGTGTCTATTAGGGAGATAAGGGGCACTGAGTTTTTGAGACATTGAAAGCGATCATTTTTCTCTGTCCTAATTTCAAATATGAAAGAGATCAGAGGTTAATTGCTTAAATGTTATCCTAACTGCGTCATTTAACTGCTGCTGGGAGAGACGACTTTCAAATTGAAAGGAGGATTGACATACGAATGGAAAGTCATTCATGTAAAGGTTAAAAAGTTTAGGGGATAATACAGATCGTTTAGCAATACCACTATTATTACATTTAAGGGATGAAAGGTGGCCGTTTACAAGAGATGCTATTTTCTGGTGATCTTTCTTGGAAGAATCCATTATTTCTCTTTCTAAATAATCTCCTAAGATGTTGGGTGTTTTATTTGGGAGTTGTTCATCTCTGTATGGAATACGCCTCACACGTCTTGGTGGTTCCACTCATATGCTCTCATAGAAAAGATGGAGTCTTTGGCTTTTCGTCTTCAAATCTCATTTATTCTCACTAATTCCTTCCATTATTTTTCTATCCAACCAATTGCTAGGTCACTCCCTCAATGCTATTGCGATTACAATAGACACTGTTCTTCTGAACTTTCATGTCGTATATCAACTCAAATGAGAAGGGCTCGTGAGACACGCCCTTCTTTCTACACAGTCAAACTCTTCGTCCCAGATAACCTATATGGTTAGCCTTACATGTACTCTACCGGTAAAGTCTGCAATACACTCTCTTTACTATTTTCACAACGTCCATTCACTTTCACACCTTCAAACGCCATGTATCGGGACATGTCAATCTGACATCCACCTTAATTTTGTAATTTCCCAAGTTTTAAGCCCTCTGACCTTTGCCCTGCAGATATATATATATATATATATATATATATATATATATATATATATATATATATATATATATATATATATATATATATATATATATATATATATATATATATATATATATATATATATATATATATATATATATATATAGGGAGAGGAACTAGCGCCGTCCGAAGCGATGAAAGTACCCCCCATTTTGCTTAACCAAGGAGTGATAGGATGGACTAGACAATTCCCTTTCACTCCACAAGCCCTTTGGTTCGTTCCTTTTCGTGTTTCACCTTCTCAAAGGGTCTCTGGTGTACCCTCTTCTCACATTGGAGTGTCTATGCTCCTACTTCTCCTTACAACTACTCCCTTCTCATGTCCCCACAAATTTACAAGCCCTTAATCGTACATTACCTTTAAATTTAATTCAAAATATCATAATATAAAACTGACCCGGAGATGTTTCGAGGGGTGGCATCCAAAGAATTCCCTTCATCCACTCCTTCTGTGGATGTTCTCTTGAACTTTCATGTCGTGTATCTGCTCCATTGAGAAGGGCTCGTGCGACACGCCCATCTACACAGTCTCATCTTTTCTCTGTCCAACTCTCCGGCCCCAAATAACCTATATGGTTAGCCTTACATGTACTCTAAGTCTACAATACACTCCTCTTTTACATTTTCACAACGTCCATTCACTTGCACACATTCAAACGCCATGTATCGGGACATGTCAGTCTGACATCGATCTTGATTTTGTTATTTCACAAGTTGGAAGCCCTCTGGCCTTTGCCCTGCAGAGGAGATATAATATATATATATATATATATATATATATATATATATATATATATATATATATATATATATATATATATATATATATATATATATATATATATATATATAAAAACACCTTACAAAAACCTGTATTATAACAAGAAAGTATACTCAGATGTATAAATATTCAATACTAATTATTTCTTAAATCTTCAAAAACCTATAAAGGTTACATGAAAGGATCCTTCACTCCACAATGAAATATATGTATATATATATATATATATATATATATATATATATATATATATATATATATATATATATATATATATATATATATATATATATATATATATATATATATATATATATATATATATATATATATATATATATATATATATATATATATATTATATATATATATATATATTATATATATATAATATATTATATATATATATATATATATATATATATATATATATATATATATATATATATATATATATATATATATATATATATATATATATATATATATATATATATATATATATATATATATATATATATATATATATATATATATATATATATATATATATATAGAGAACTATAACTCGCTCTCTGATTTAATCAATAATAATATATATATATATATATATAATATATATATATATATATATATATATATATATATATATATATATATATATATATATATATATATATATATATATATATATATATATATATATATATATATATATATATATATATATATATATATATATATATATATATATATATATATATATATATATATATATATATATATATATATATATATATATATATATATATATATATATATATATATATATATATATATATATATATATATATATATATATATATATATATATATATATATATATATATATATATATATATATATATATATATATATATATATATATATATATATATATATATATATATATATATATATATATATATATATATATATGGCAGGGAAGTAGAAGCTCCCGAGGCCATGAGATTGCCCCCATTGGATATATGAGGCGTTAAGTGTACTTCCCACCTCACTCCAGTTCCGAAAGGTGCGCACTATTTCGAGCTCATCTCCACATTCTTCTATACGGAATAGGCTCTCCTTCACAAACACAAAAAAAATACTATTACAGACACACATCCTTTTAAAAAATAATAATAATTATTATGGCGTTAACAACTGTAGCATCGAAGAAACTCATAAGGGCGGCTTCCAAAAATAGCCCTTCATCCACCATTTTCCACTTCACCACTTAGGGATTGGTGGCCTCCAGCGATGGGGTTGCTCCACCAGGAATCTGCAACAGGCTTCTCCTGATGCATGATCTTTTTTTCAATAAATTTTTATAATATTGGCTGTCCTCAATCCAATTTCAACTTTGCTGAACATCACCTCTCTTCTTCAAGACTTCACCGAAACTCAGGTGCTTGAGAGTTCTGACAGCAAACCCTATTCTGTTTCTTCAAAATGTATCTCTATCCTCAATTTACAGAGAAGGCAGTTGTTTTGTATACCTTAGTTTGCAACGATGATTGTTTATTCTCGTGTCTCTAATTTAGAGACTTCCGAATTTTCCCCCCGTGTGGCTTAAGCCCTCTTGCCATTGTATGACTAAATTCATTTGTTCTGTTTATTTATCTCCTAATTTTACTGACTATCCTAAATTCTTCGATTATCTTAATTGGAAAATAGAGCACAATCTCTCTTCTTCTCCTTTCTCTGAATTCATCATATTAGGTGATTTCAATGTTCACCGGTGGCTTCCTTCTAGCTCTCATGATACAACCTGTGAGCGTACCGTCCATTTCACTATCCAAAACGACCTTGAGCAGTTGGTGCAGCTCCCTATTCGTATCTCATCGTCTTGGAGAGAACCCAACACTCTAGATCTTTTTCTAACTTCTAATCCTACTGCTTACACTGAAAACTCTATCCACCTCTGGGTTTCTCCGGTTACCTTCTTATCTTTGTATCGTCTTCTATTTTTCCAAGTATTCAGCAAGAAACAACCCCTACAAGTGCGAGGAAACATTTGTGGAATTTCGGTGTCTCAAGATTTTCGGGCTTGCGGTCGTACTTCTTTGACTTTTCATGGAATGATTATTGCTTCCGTGGGAGGAGTCCCTCGGCATGTGCAGAGTGCATTACTGAGGTGATTTTCTATGGTAGGGAGGAGTACATGCCATATTCTTTCCCTTCTACTAAACCTAATAAACCTTGGTTTAACTCTGATTGTTCTCGTGCTACTCGCTGCAGAGATGCTTCCTTCATGGATTACTATATCGTGTTCAAACTCTAGAAACACAGGCAACTTATTTTTCAATCCGAAATCGTGCAAAATCTATTCTCAGCAACATTAAAAACTCATTTCTCCGTAGAAAATGAAATAATCTTTCTGATTCTTCTTCACATGGTTTCTCGTATTTTGCAAAAAATGTCAACTCTAATTTTTCTTCTTCCCCTTTTCCAACTTTAGTATCTTCCGACGGTACTACTTGCCGTTTTACCTTCCTCTAAAACTAAACTCTTCACTCAAACTTTTGCTTCTAATTCAACCTTAGACGATTCCGGAGTTGCTCCTACTCCTTCAACCACCCTCCAATTCATTTAAGCCAGATATTTTAATTTCTTCCTCTACTCTCTCGGAGCTTAACACTAAGAAGGCTTAGGGTCCTGATGGTAATCTTTTTGTGGCTGTCAAAACTTGTGCTCTGAGGTTGCACCTTGCCTTGGTAAATTATTTCGTCTTTCTTTTTCTGATTCAACCTTCCCTTCTTGCTAGAAACGTGCGCTTATTTAGACTGTACCGAAGAAGAGGGACCCCTCTTAACCCTCAAACTACCGTTCCCATTTCTTTAGACTCCGTTCTTTCTAAACTTTTCGAATCTAAATTTAACTGCAAGATTTGGAAACATCTCAATTCTTCTAATCTTATCACTGATTGCTAGTATGTCTTTCGTAAGAAACGCTCTACTGGTGATCTTCTTTCCCTTCTCTCTGACTCTTGGTCCTCCTCTCTTCGCCATTTCGATGAATCCTTTGCTGTTGCGATGGACATATCTAAAGCTTTCGATAGTGTCTGGCATAAAGCTTTGATTTCAAAACTTCCATTTTTCGGAATCTATCCTTCTCTATGTGGCCTTCTCTCTGAATTTCCTTTCCGGTCGTTCTATAGCAGCTGTCGCAGAAGGCCACAATTCATCCTTTAAATTTTTAAATAGTATTGTTCCTCAAGGATCTGTTCTATCCCAACACTTTTTCTACTTTTTATTGACTTTCTCTCCGTTACTTTATCTCCTATCCATCCCTATGCTGATGACTCCAACCTTCATTACTCTTTTCAATATGAAAGGTTCCCCTCCCAAACAGCAATTAATTGATGAAAGGAAGGCGGCCTTGAAGCAATTGACTTTATTATCTCTCTCGTATTTTCAATTGGGGCAGTGAAAACATGTTGATTTTTAATGTCTCAAAAATTTAATTCCTCCATCTCTCTACTCGACACAATCTTCCACACAACTGTGATATCTTCTTCGAAAACATACAGCTTAATTAAACCTTCATCTCTCTTTAATATTGTCGGTGTTTCTTTATCTCGTGATCTTTCTTGGAAGGATTCAATACTTCTCTTTCTAATCAAGCTTCTAAGAGGTTAGGTGTTCTGAGGCGCCTTCAAAATTGCAGTTCGCCCCTGTACGGAACATGCATCACACAACTGGGGTAGTTCCTTCATAGAACTCTGATTGAAAAGATGGATTTTAAGGCTTTTCGTCTCAACAACTCTTCCGCTCTCACATATTCTCTCCAGTCTCTATCTCTCCTTCAAGGTGTTGCGTCACTGCCTCTATACTATCGCTATTACAATGGACACTGCTCTTCTAAACTCTCACGTTGTATACCTCCTTCCGTGAGAAGGGCTCCTGTAACACACCTTTCTACACAGTCTCATCCTTTCTCTGTCCAGCTCTCCGACACCAGGCTTAATCGCTATGTTCCAATCATACATGTACTCTACTGGTACAGTCTGGAACAAACTCCCTTCATCTATTTTCTCAATTTCTTATGAATTACACACCTTCAAGAGTCGTGTATTGGGACATGTCAGCCTTTAATTTTACCAGATTACTTCTTTTCTCCCTAACACTGGTGGAAATATTAGAAGACATCTGGCCTTTGCCCTCCAGAGGTAATATATATGTATATATATATATATATATATATATATATATATATATATATATATATATATATATATATATATATATATATATATATATATATATGTATATATATATATATATATATATATATATATATATATATATATATATATGTGTGTGTGTGTGTGTGTGTGTGTGTGTGTGTGAGTGTGTGTAAGGGAGAAGTGGGGGAAGGTACTGAGGAGTGAGGTGAAGGGGGTGGAAGAGGAATGGTGTAAATTGAAGTTTGCCTTAGTGAAGTTGCGAAAAGGGTGTGTGGGATTAAGAAAATAGGGAGCGGTAGATGAAAGGGGAGAAAGTGGTGGAGTGAAGAGTTGGGAAATTTAGTGAAAAAGAAAAAGATGGCCTCTAGCAAGTATTGGGTGGGAAGGAGGATTAGGAATTGGATGGAGTATAAGGAGAAAGTGTAAGAAGAAGTGAAAAGGAAGATTAAGATGACAAAAAGGAGAGTGAAAGAGCAATAGAGCAGAATGATAACTGAAAAATTTAAGGGTAAAAGTAAAATGCTTTGGAAGGAGATAAATAGGATGAGGAGAAGTTGAGAATAACAGGGGGAGGGTGTAAAAATTGAGGATGACGAGCTAATACAAGGTGAGAAAGAAGTAGGAAAGAGAAAGAGAATAAACTTTAGTAAATTGTTGAATGGGAGTAGAATGAATGGAGAGGGAGTTAGTAAGGAATAATAGGAAGGTAGTGAATGGGAAAAGGGAGAGGAACATTTGCAGATAGGAGGTGTATGTAGCGGCAGGAAAGGTGAAAAGGGAAAGTCGGCAGGTACGTTGTAAATGGCGAAACGATATTGGAGGGACATGGAGAGGTGGTTGATTGACTGGCTGGTTAGAATGTGTAACGTGTGTTGCAAGGGAGAGTGCTTCAGGAATGGCAGGGTGCTTGTTTTATGCCTATATATAAAGGAAAAGGGGATAAGATGGTGTGTAAAAGACATATGGGGATAAGTCTGTTGAGTGTGGTTGGGAAGATTTACAAGAGGGTAATAGTATCAAGAGTGAAAGAATTGACAAGAGAGGGAGCAAGTGAAGAACAAGGAGGTTTAGAGAGGGTAGGAGATGTGTAGACCAGGTGTTTACACTGAGAATGATTTTAGAGAAATTGAGTGAGAAAGATAAAGTGTCTTATGATTGTTTTATTGATTTGGAGAACCCCTATGATAGGGTATGCGGAGGAAGTTGTTCGAATTAATGAGGGAACGGTGGGGAGTGGGAGGGAGATTACTGAAAGGAGTTGAAGCCTTTTAAAAAATTGTAGATCGAAGATAAGGGTGAAGAGGCAACTTACTGAATAGTTTAAATTAAGAGTGGGGGTGAGACAGTGATATGTAATGTTACCTTGTTTGCTTAATCTATTGATGGATGGTGCAGTTAGGGAAATGAAGAGGGAAGGGTAGGGAAGGATATTTGATTGAGGAGTGTGAAGGGCGAAAGGGAGTTAAATGTTTTGCTGTTTGGAGATGATATGGTGTTGGTGGCGTAGTCAGGTGAAAAGTTGAGAATGTTGGTGAAAGAATTAATAGAAAAATAAGCAAACAAGGGATTAAAGGTAAATCCAGCAAAACGTAAAAAGTAATGAGAATAGGAGGTGGAGATGAGGTTGTAAGAAGGGAGGAATGAGGGGTGTAGAGGTATGGGGAAGGAGATTTGAGGAGGTGGAAGAGTTCAAATATCTGGAAATTTTGATGGAAGGAAAATAGGGGATGGAAAAGGAAATAAAGAATAGAGTGGTGGAAGGAATGAAAATGATGATAAGGAGGGGATTAAGGAAGATGTGGAAGAAGGGAAGAAGAATGTTTGAGTGTATGTGTTTGTCATTTGTAATGTATGGGTGTGAAACATGGGTGATGAATGTTCCGGCGAATGTGTTTGTGATGAAATGTTTGAGAGATATATATGGTTTGAGAAGGGTAGATAGAATTTGAAATGAAAGAATAAGGGAAATATGTGAATGAAGGAGGAGGAATGGCAGATAGAACAAGTGGTTTGGACACGTGTGTAGAATAGACGAGGACAGGATGGTGAACAGGGTACTTAGATCCGAGGTGGAGGGGAGTAGAGGAAATGAAGGCTAAAGTAGATATGGATGGATGAAGTGAGGGAGATTTTGGGGAAGAGGATTTTGAGTTTAGATGACGAAAAGAGAGTGGTGAAGGACTGAGTGAGATATAGGGCAGTGGTGAAGGGGTTGAGAGTTAGGGTGTATGTGTGCGCGCGTGCGTGCGTGTATGAGGAAATTGTGGCGGGCACCACCCCATGAGAGTGAGAAAAATGAAAGTGATATATATATATATATATATATATATATATATATATATATATATATATATATATATATATATATATATATATATATATATATATATATATATATATATATATCGCTCTGATGGTTCTGTTGCTAACACTCCAACTGAAAAGGCTAATCTCTTCGGCCTCCCATTCTAATCTAATTCTAGCCTGGACGACTCCGGCAATCCTCCTCCTACTTCTTCTCCCCTCAGATGTCCCATTCCTTTGCCTGTTATTTCATTTGACCATGTGCAGGGGCTTTCTGAAGTCTATGAACGTTAGGAAGGCAAGCGGCCCGGATGGCGTTCCTCCCCGAGTTTTTAAAAGGAGTGCGCCTCTGAGCTGGCTCCGTCCCTCTTTCAACTTTTCTCTCTATGCCTCAATACTAGAACTTTCCCTCAGTGTTGGAAGCGCGTATTAGTCCAACCTATTCCGAAGAAAGGTAGCCGCTCTGATCCTTCCAACTATCGCCTTATAGCTCTCACTTGTATTCTGTCTAAGATCTTTGAAACCCTTCTCAACTCTCACTTCTTAGATCATCTGGAATCTCATTCCCTTCTTTCTGATCATCAGTATGGCTTTCGACATTCGAGGTCTACTGGTGATATACTTTCCTATCTCCCAGATCTATGGTCTTCTGCCCTTAGGTACCATGGGGAGACTTGCGTGGTGGCGCTTGACATATCTAAGGCGTTTGACCGGGTATGGCATGCGTCACTGCTTTCCAAGCTCCCCTCCTTTGGGTTTCCTTCTTCTCATTGCTTACTTATGTCTAGTTTTTTTTTTCTAATCGTTCCATTTCTGCTGTTGTTGATGGAACGACTTCTTCTTCCTTTCCTGTCAATAGTGGTGTTCCTCAGGGCTCTGTCTTGTCTCCTACTCTTTCCTTACTTTTCATTAATGATCTTCTCAGCTGTTCATCTAACCCTATACATTCATATGCCAATGACTCAACCCTCCATTCTTCTACTCATTTCAAATCTGCAACTTCCTTTGCATCTAGAATTGCTTCTCGTCTTCATCTTTCCGATTCCATTTTTGCAGATCTGGATAGAATTTCCCGTGGGGTCGTCTCAACCTTGTGAAATTCAACTCTTTAAAAACTCAACTTCTAGATATCTCCTTCTCTAAGACACCTCCTAACTTTTCTATTTCTTTCGATGGTTCTCCCATCTCTCCTGTTGACAATATAAACATCCTTGGCCTTCACATAAACAAAAAAAATGTCTTGGAAACCTCATATCACAATGGTTGCTAGGGCGGCTTCAAAGAAGCTGGGAGTTCTGTTTAGACTGCGAGAATTTTTTCCTTCCTCGCAGTTACTCCAATTATACAAGGGTCTCATCCGCCCTTGTATGGAGTACTGCACTCATATCTGGGGTGGCTCAGGTTTCACCCGTCTTTTGGATAGGGTTGAGTCAAAGGCTAAAAGACTTATAAACTGTCCCATCTTTTTCTAATTCTCTTGACTCTTTATCTTTGCGACGTGATGTTGGTGCCTTGTCTCTTTTCTATACGTACTACAGCGCCAAATGCTCGAGGGAACTATCCACCCGTGTACCTCCACTTTTACGGCGTCCTCGCATCACAAGGGATGCAATGTCCGAGCATCAATTTTGCGTGGACATAGGCAACTCCAGGCTTGTCCGCTGTGGTGCCTCTTTCTTTCCTGCCACCTCTGTTTTGTGGAACTCTCTTCCATCTTCTGTATTTCCCTCCGCATTTAATCTCAATTTCTTTAAAGCCCGCGTCTGCGCTCACCTAAGAAATTTGCGTTAGGTGGGTACTGAAGGGGTGGTTTTCATTTTTTGGATTTTGTGCTCTTTTACTTTCATTTTTATTCTTTTAACACCCCCTCCTTGAATAGGGCTTTGCCCGTGAATGGTGGTGATGTTTAAAAAAAAAAAAATATTTACAGATCGCCACCACTCACGGCCAGAGCCCTTTTCAAAGAAGGGGCACACACAAAGGGGGAAGAAAACTAATATATATATATATATATATATATATATATATATATATATATATATATATATATATATATATATATATATATATATATATATATATATATATATATATATATATATATATATATATATATATATATATATATATATATATATATATATATATATATATATATATATATATATATATATATATATATATATATATATATATATATATATATATATATATATATATATATATATATATATATATATATATATATATATATATATATATATATATATATATATATATATATATATATATATATATATATATATATATATATATATATATATATATATATATATTTATATATATATATATATATATATATATATATATATATATATATATATATATATATATATATATATATATATATATATATATATATATATATATATATATATATATATATATATATATATATATATCAACAAATAAGCTACTGAATGAATTTAAAAAGCGGTTATTGATCTATTCGTTCAAGGTTTTCATATTTATACATCCA
Source organism: Armadillidium nasatum (assembly GCA_009176605.1). NCBI lineage: Eukaryota > Metazoa > Arthropoda > Malacostraca > Isopoda > Armadillidiidae > Armadillidium > Armadillidium nasatum. The sequence continues at coordinate 27,132 of SEYY01003358.1, forward strand.
TTATTTTTACACATGATCACCAGTGATGATAAACTTACATTGTATCTGGAGCAATTGTCGAACACACTAGTTGAAACTGGATGGATTGTATTCGATTTCTTCTTCTTCTTATTTGAATGGGAAATTTCCACTGGCAGAGTCATTTCTTTCATTTGAGATTTTGTGAATGAAGGATAAGTGCCGTGTTTGCTGTTCATGATAGTTTCGTCACGTGACTCATTCTAATTATTGCGGTGGTGGTTGATAAAGAGTAATTTGTGACGATAAAAATGATGAATGTAATACTGTAATTGCTGTTTTAAGTGGGCTGGTTAATATATATATATATATATATATATATATATATATATATATATATATATATATATATATATATATATATATATATATATATATATATATATATATATATATATATATATATATATATATATATATATATATATATATATATATATATATGATGAATTAAAAAAAAATTCGAACTACTTTATAAAAAAATTAATATATTAATTAATTTCATCATACATTTAAGTTGTAGATGAAATTAATATTAGAGTTTATGTTTCATAAATATCAGAAATAACGCAACTCAAAAATTAGTTTTTGCTTTATGTGGAGAGGGTCCAATTTCAAAAAAAAAATTTTGACCGATTACCCTGAAATTTGCAGTGTATATGCATTTTTTCCCGCTGAAAACAGTCGATTTCTGACGTTTTTCTGAGTCTATAACGATTTGAAAGTTATTTGGAGCCAAACTTCAAAAAAAAAAAAAAATTTAACAAAAGTGGAAAATCAGAGGTCGAAATAACCGTTAAAATTTAACTTAATATTCTCAGCCACATTTGCAAAAAACTGATCTTGGCGAATTTTGATATCTGCTTTAGAAAAAAAAGTTATAGCTCTTTAAAAAAATTATTTATTTATTTATTTATTTATTTATTTATTTTTTTAAACATGGTGAAAACTTACCTTTCCGGACAAAAAAAAAAATTTTTTTTCATTTAAATATACAAAAGAAGATTTTTTTTTTTTTTTTAGGCAGCTGTTTAGAGGAGTTACAGCAGAGCTACAACTTTTATGTAATACATTATTAATTAATGCTATTTGTTCTTTTCGAGATATAGGCCTCTCAAACTTTGTAAATTTGTAAAGATTTTTTCGATAGTTTGTCTGAAAATGGCACATACCTTTTTTCCTATAAAGAAGAGAACAAGACTCTATTAGAAGCTATTACAGCCAATAGATTTTTAAATACACTGTTCAACTTTCAAATCATTCTGATTAGTGGTTTTGCCAAAATATTCATTTGAAAAAGGGGTAAATTTTCAAAAAAACTTTAACAGTTATAAGTTCAGAAAAACGCTAGAGTTGGAGTTTTTTTTCAGCGTTAACTGCAAATTTTAGGGAAATCGTTCGAAAGATAAAAAAATCTTTTATAATTGTACCCCTACCCCCTTATAATAATAATAGTCTTTTCAGCTGTTTCCACGCTCACTCTACAATCATTTCTTTCACTACTCATATTAGAGCAGTACGAGTGTATCTGAGAAGGATTAGTTATATTTTCAAGAATTAAGTTTACATATATATATATATATATATATATATATATATATATATATATATATATATATATATATATATATATATATATATATACTGTATATGAATATATAATCGGATATGAACCAAAATTTTTAAAGATTTTCGGAAATCTGAATCTTAAACTTTAAACGTAGTCATTGTTAAAATGGTGAAGTTTTTACTTTTAGATAAAATGCTTTAATTTATTTGAAAAAAATATGACAAAAATGTACGGTATAAAGGCTGTACATCAGAAAACAGTGAAATTTTTTTGATCCTGTAATACAGAGGCTAGGAAAACGCTTGAAAAATATATTGTCAGTCTCTGCCAAATTGTATTTGGTCACCCGTTTCACTTTATAATTGTAAATATGTTCATTATGTATATATGTATTCAGTATACATGATTTGCTTAAATATTGCGTAGTTTCCAAGGTTTATTAATTAAATATTAGAAAATAAAATTTTCTGAGGAGGAGATTTCGAATGTAGATTAAATTTGAATAGTATTTTTTTGCTATTCGCATTTGATGGAGATTTGATTTTTATTAAATTTGTTGAAAGAAATAAACTCGTTCATCTATTATGATTTGTTCATTGAACCATTCTGCCTTTGGGGGATTTATTTTGCTTTGAGTGAAAAAGGATAAACTTGATAAAGATTACGAAGCTTCCTTTGCTGAGGATCGAGAAGAAATATTTTGGGATTATTATCATTATTATGTGATGCTTTGTAATTATCAGAATCTGATTAATAAATTTTTTGTGCCATTTTGGTAAAATATTTTTTAAAATTAAAACAGTTTGACAATGTTTCAGAAAATACAAAAAAAGAAAAAAAATTATATATTAACAATATATAATTTAAGTTAATTTTAAATGCAAAAATTGGAACTTGTGTTGAGTTTTTAAAAACTTAAAGTCATTGCTCCAATATTTCATAAATATTCCATTGAGGTTTCTAGGAAGAAAAAGACACCTAAGCTAAACAATTTAAACTACACGAAGCAACAGGAATATAAACTGAGAATTTTGAACATTTTAACGAAAATTCGTTGAAAATAAGAGGAATGGTTGTCCAGTAAGAACGAACCTCCCCATGATCGAGTTACTTAATAAATGTGATGATCTTGGTATTTAAGATCTTATTTTTCAGATCAGTGAAGTAAATAAAGATCTGCGGAAAATTAATTACGTTAGAATTTAAATATGGCTTGTATAAGATAAATCTTAAATCAAGATATTTTACAATTACATTGGTAAAATACAAACCCTCAGAAACAATACAAAAACCAAGCGAAACAAAACGACACAAAACGATACAATACGAAATAAAATAAAAAAGCATACAAAAAAAACACTCATTTAATATACTTATGTATACATGTATGTATTTCATGCACCATTAGTCATTTAAATGAGCGTTAAAATGGCTGAATTAAAATTCTTCCTCAGAAACAGTAAAAAAAAAAAATCTTTCAAATATTGTTACGTAATACATAAGAAAAACTTAATCATGAATTTTGGATGCCAGGTGTTGCATGATTAATAATGTTAAATATTCCAAGAATCAAGAACTATATATATATATATATATATATATATATATATATATATATATATATATATATATATATATATATATATATATATATATATATATATATATATATATATATATATATATATATATATATATATATATATATATATATTATCTTTTATTTCACCTCTGGTGGTCAAAGGCCAGAGGCCTACTAAAATTCCACCAGAGTTAGGGGGGAAGACGGGATATCCTATTCAAATTAAAAGCCGACATGACCTGATACACGACATTTGAAGGTGTGTAAGTCATAGGAAGTTGGGAAAATAGAAGAAGGGAGTGTGTTCCAGACTTTACCAGTAGAGTACATGTATGACAGAACATAGCGGTTAAGTCTGGGGTCAGAGAGTTGGACAGAGAAAGGATGAGACTGTGTAGAAGTCAAGTCTCACAAGCCCTTCTCAGTGGAAGAGGTATGCGAAGATAGAGTTCAGAAGAGCAGTGTCCATTGTAATAGCGATAGTATAGAGAGAGTGACGCAACAACATACATATATATATATATATATATATATATATATATATATATATATATATATATATATATATATATATATATATATATATATATATATATATATATATATATATATATATATATATATATATATATATATATATATACGTTTGTGTGTAAACATAAGGTAAGTGAGGTGAGGCTAAGAATGGAACGTCGAGTGGTTGGATATAAACTTAAATAGATTTGGACCAAAATTTTATTTGCATAAAAAGTTTCAAAAAAGAAATCTACGGTAATAAAATTATTATTTTCGTTGTACCTAATTAATTATTTAATATTAAAAATTTTTTTTAATAAAGAATAGTTTTCGAATATTTATATTGTAAATTGCAATATCTGAAATTTACAAAAAATTAAAAAAAAAAAAAAAAAAAAATATTATTCCGACTTTTATGAAAAAAAAATGGCGTTATTGGGCGAGTTTTTAAACTTTTTTTTTTTAAAGATTTTTTTTCTTGTATCTCTATCAGTTTGTTTTCAAGTGCCAACTCAGCAAAATTTGAGGACAATTTCTCTAGTAAATGCTGCCTCAAGTTTTTTTTCCAGAAAACGTCCAAATTTTTTTTAAAAAAATTAAATAAAATAAAATAAATTCGAAAATTTGCTTTAATTTTTTATTATTGTTCCATCAGTCTAAATGTTATTTTCAGGAAAAATAGAATTGAACGACTTACACATTTTTTATTTAAATTTTTTTTTTAATATTCAGCAATTTTACCTCTTGAAAACGAGTTTCATTTAAAATAAAATTGATTGAGTATGCAAAAAAAAAAAAAAAAAAAAAAAAAAAATTGAAGAAAAAATGTGTGGCTATCTCAATCTCATCTATTTTGAAAATTTAATTTAAATTGGATGATTAATAAAGCAAAAAAAAATTGAAATTTTTAAACTTCTCAGAAATAATGATTTGAAAAAATACAAAACATAACGTTCATGCTTTTTATAAATTGCTTTGAAGAGAGTAAATCTATTTTTTTTTTATATCTCTCTGACGTATCTTTTTTTTCGAGATAATGACACTCAAATTTTGATACTAAATTGGCTTTGGAAAAAAACTGTTAGAGACAAAGGAAAGCAATTAAAATGTTTGTTGTGAATTCCGAAGAATTATATATATATATATATATATATATATATATATATATATATATATATATATATATATATATATATATATATATATATATATATATATATATATATATATATATATATATAATATATATATATATATATATATATATACTGTAATTCATTATTCAAAATATCAAAAAACACTAAAACTAAAAACAAAAAAACAAATATTAGTTGGTCATATAAATAATTTATCAGAGATTGTCTTCTCTAAACCGGGCATATCATTTTTAGTTTTAAACTATCTAAATCATGTAAAAAAATATCCGAGGCCCCCGTAACCCTAACTAAATATTATTTTAATATCTCTAACAAAACTTCCTCTCAGGAACAAAAAATATATTCTTTTAATTCCAAGTGCAGAGCTAAAAGAATAACCAGAAAATTTTTACGTTTCCTAAAATAATTTTCATAATTTGCATATCAGCATCAATTTGGATTACAAATTTCACGATTACTTGTACGTTTCTATACATTTTATATTTTATTATAGTTATATGAAAACGTACACCAAATTGGTTTAGAA
>SEYY01003358.1:42500-53345 GCA_009176605.1 Armadillidium nasatum
TATATATATATATATATATATATATATAGTATATATATAGGATGACCACAAAAGACACCTTGATTACAGGAAATTATGTGATTTAATCAGATTGGACTAGGTTCATTAGCAAGTTGTTCGCATATACAAAAACTTTAAAATTTCGTTTCCCCATCCCCCCAAATATCTGTGTACTCATTTGACTAGCAGAGAACAGTGAAATCAAAGGTTTCTCTCAGGCAACAACAACATTGCTGGTACATGTTAGAATTTCCCAAATTAGACGCAATTTTAATATGAATAATGTTATGAACAAGTTCATTTTGAAGTGTTTGGCCTTTTTACATTTGAGTAACACACCATTACTGGCCAGGAGTACCTGCAGATGCTCACCAACATGTTAATTCCAGAACTAGTTGGTGAGGGTGGTGCCTCTGTTTTTCAGCAGGATGAGGCACCGCCTCACTATTATCAATCTGTCAACAAATTTCTCAAAGAGCACCTGCCAAGCAGATGGATTGATCCCTCAACACAAAATTACTAAGTCTTCTGAAGGTTTCCCAGAGATCACCAGACATAGTGTTTGTGACTTTTTCTTGTGGGGTACTTGAAGGACAGAGTGCATGTCCTTCAATTACTAATAACACATAATGATCGTCTCGGAAAGCATCACTATAGCTGTGAAATCGATCACGCTGGATATGCTGAAGAGAGTTTAATCCAAGTTCCATTTTTATAGCGATCTTTGGGGTGTACATCGAGTGCTTGTGATACTATCCACCTTATTGAACCCTATGATTAATATAAAAATCTAAATGTTTTCTAAAATTATGGTGTGATAAAAATATACTAAAATCCAATGTGTTTCGGGAAAGGAATTAAAGTTTTAATCAGTTTCGAAGCTTAAATAGAGATGGAGTAAGGGTTTGTGGACCTGAAATTTCATTAGTTAACCCAACACTGGACGTATGTAGGAAAAAGTCCAAAAAAAAATTCTAAGAACTTCATAACGTACAAGGAAAATATTAAATTTTGCTCTCATTTAAGAAAAATAAATAAATGAAGAAATTTATTCTATATTCTTCAACACTTGTCTATTACTACTACTACTACTACTACTACTACTACTACTACTATAATAATAATAATAATAATAATAATAATAATAATAATAATAATAATAATAATAATAATAATAATAATAATAATAATAATAATAATAATAATAATAATAATAATAATAATAATAATAATAATCAAAATCAAAGTTAATTAACATATTTTTTTTTGCCTTTTCAGTTTATTCATTTTCTCAGGATTTTTTTCACTTGGACTTGCAACAAAAGGTAATAATAATTAATAATAATAATAATAATAATAATAATAATAATAATAATAATAATAATAATAATAATAATAATAATAATAATAATAATAATAATAATAATAATAATAATAGTTTTTAATGTTTAAAAGAAATTAAAGATGATAAGTTTCGTTCTATTGACTGCCAAATCCTTGAAGATTAATAAAATATTAATAAAATTAAAATCAATTTTTAAAATAATAAAATTAAAAAAAGAAAATCAGTTTTTTTTTATTTCTTTTTATTATTATTATTATTATTATTATTATTATTTTTTTTTTTTTTATTTATTTATTTTTTTTTTGAGCTGGGGAAATTATTTAAAATCCCCATTAACATCATTTAATTTCTTTTTTTTTTTCTTTTCATTATATAAAATAGAAAGCCCTTATTGGTTGTACGCTGCTCTCATTTTTTTGGCATTTGGTGGGAACCAATTGCGATCGTGTGGTCTACAATTTTGCAATCTCTTTCCAAAATGGAGATCAACTGCAATGACCATCATTAGTGGAGCCTACGCAGCGTCTGCTGGACTCTTTATAACATACCAGGTTTAGCACACACACACACACACACACACACACACACACACATATATATATATATAATATATATATATATATATATATATATATATATATATATATATATATATATATATATATATATATATATATATATATATATTATATATATATATATATATATATATATATATATATATATATATATATATATATTATATATATATATATATATATATATATATATATATATATATATATATATATATATATATATATATATATATATATATATATATATATATATATATATATATATATATATATATATATATATATATATATATATATATATATATATATATATATATATATAATATATATATATAATATTATATTATATTATTTATATTATAATAAAGAAAACATGAAATAATATATTATTTTATCTACTATTATTTTTTTTCATTTAATAAAATATTAAATGTATTTAGGTTATTTACTTTTTTAATTATCTAAAATGAAAAGTTGCAACGGGTTTGATTTGTTACCGTCTGTAAGAGGATTGATTTTATTTGGATTGGGTATTTGAATGCTGTTTCAGTGTCTCCATAGCCTAAGGAAGTTAGGAAAGATATTTCGGGCTTTTACTTCCTTGGGATCAAGAAGTTTAAGATACTAAAGATAAATTAGGGTCATCTGCTTTGCTGCTTTGGAATTTTGTGAGATTTGACAATAACGTTTTAAGACTACTTCTGGAGTAATGGAAGTTTGCTGAGGTTTTTTTATTTATTTATTTATTTATTTTTTTTTTTTTTAGTATTTTTGGTTTATTGGCCTGTCTGGTATGCTAATGGTTGATTATTTGAATAACTCCCTACTATTAATATATATATATATATATATATATATATATATATATATATATATATATATATATATATATATATATATATATATATATATATATATATATATATATATATATATATATATATATATATATATATATATATTGTTTTTGTTAGGACAATATAAAGGCATAAGCCACACTACCATCAGTTTCTTCTTCGCTGGATTGTCTCTCTCCTGTCCATTGGGGCTACACAGCAATCATGCCTTGGCATCATATACCTTACAGTAAGTCTGTAACATAATAAAAGACACTTTACAATATATATATATATAATATATATATATATATATATATATATATATATATATATATATATATATATATATATATATATATATATATATATATATATATATATATATAATAAGGTATGCTAAAAGTTCTTACCGGACCCAGATTTAGATTCGAGGATTTTCAAATTTAAGATTTTATGTCTCAGATTATATGATATGTTGATAAATATTGCAAGCTCTCGATTGCAAAAATGTTTAAATAAATGAATAATTATTCATTCTCTATGCGATGTGAAATCTTGTACAGTTATTATAATTAATATAAGCTTTATCATTAGAAGCTTTTGCCCAAATATATCCAAGTGAAAGTATTAGCTTACATTGGCAACAGTAAATCTTTGCAAAGTTGTTTCTAGTGAATCAAAATTAAAACTTTTTCATTGGTACTTAGGGAGGTTTTGCTATAACAGAGTGAAGACCAAAATTATCTGTTAGAGTTTTTTTTGATTACTGGATCATCTTGGGTATATTTTTCGTGTTTGAAGCATTGACTTTAAAAACTTTCCAGCAATAGCGAAAAAGATCAATAAGCAGAACAAAAAAGTTCTTTGGTTTATTTGTAATAAAAATCCAACTTTGAAAACGTTATGAAATACTTGATAATAAACAACTTGTATTACATAAACAAGCAAATATTTACATATGGCAAATCATCAACAAAAGGAATAATTTTTATATTTACATGCCAAGTACGAAATAAGGAAAATATTAAATTCCAATTCTACTTTCAGTTAATGATTATATTTACCGAGTATACTGAGTAGAAGGCGTCCTCACCATATATATATATATATATATATATATATATATATATATATATATATATATATATATATATATATATATATATATATATATATATATATATATATATAATATATATATAGTTATATACTGCCTAATGAGGATTCGAACCCTGACCTCTAAGATGGTAAGACATTTCCCTAACCACTACACCACTGATGGTACAAATTTATGTGATATTTATATATACTTATTGAGCTGCGGTTTCTGAGGATAGAACTGACCCGCTAACCCTACTCCCGAGTGTGGTCGGAGGGGTTCTTTGGGATGGAGTCATGGCGGTTGTTCATGAGAAATTCCAACGTGATTTCTTTTTGTACCATCAGTGGTGTAGTGGTTAGCGCAATGTCTTACCATCTTAGAGGTCAGGGTTCGAATCTTCATTAGCAGTATATAATTTGTAAATTTTATCCCATGGTTTATATGTATATTATATATATATATATATATATATATATATATATATATATATATATATATATATATATATATATATATATATATATATAATATATATAATATATATATATATATTTCAGATGACATCTCTCAATCAAGCGTACCATTTAAAACAAGTTTCTTCTCCTTCTCTTACTTCATTCATTTGATTTGGTTCGCGATGCAGATAAGTGGTTCCTCTTTTTATTCCATGTATTTTAATTCGTGGATAAGTAATATCTCGGAAACCAATGAAATGGGTAAGTAAAGGGAAACTATACTAGTTGTTTATGTATTCAGTATTGTAAAATACACAAAAAATATAATGATTTTATTTTATTTATAAATAAAAATTTATAAATGGAATGAATTTAGGTTTCAAAGAAAGGAATATTACATATTTAGTTAAAGAGTAATTATAATTATTGCAAAATTTGGAAAATATCATTTAATTTTTTTTTTTTTTCAGCTGGGCATTTTTCTTTGTTATTTGGTTTAATTGCATTTGGATCCTTCTTAATATCTCCACTACCAGGATTAGTCACGGATTATCTATTAAAACGAGCAGAAAGAGGTATATTTAATTAACAGTTTAGTGATGTTGTTTATAACACAAATACGTAGTGCTCTATTTTTACTTAACAAATGTTATAGAAGCAATATTTTAGAATAAGGAGCAGTGGCTGATATTAAAAGTTATATATATATATATATATATATATAATATATATATATATATATATATATATATATATATATATATATATATATATATATATAATATATATATATATATATATATATATATATATATAATATAATAATAATATATATATATATATATATATATATATATATATATATATATTATATATATATAATATATATATATATATTTATATATTATATATTATAATATCAGCAAAAAAAGTATCGAGGAACGTCTAATCCAAGAATTAAAGAGTCCGTCCCTGACATTAGTCTTTGTCACTTTTGTAAACATTGGAACACTTTCTTGTCTCTTTTTCGAAATCTATTTTTCGGTCTATCTATCTCTGGCAGGTCGGGCTGTTTTGAGGTCTTCAATGGTAGCCGTTGGAAGTTCATTTTTAAGACTGAGGTGAGTTGTTGACTTTGTAATTATTGTGAATAATAGTTTGTATGGAAATGTGAATAAGTATTTGTTTTTTATAGGTTTCCTGCAGAGCATTTTGATAGGCTTAACGGTATCTGTGGAACATCAGCGGCTTTTTTCCTTTTCTTGCAGTATCCCTTTTTCGTTTGGAGTCAAAATAGCTTCTTAGCAGTAAGTTTATTTCAAAATTTAATAAGCTTTACTGTTAATATTGAGTTCAAATAATTTATTATATAACCTCTGTTTGTTAGTATCTTATTTTTCACCTGGGGAAATATACAGAACTAGGTTTTCAAAAGTATTTTACAAAAACCTTTTACGTTTGAAAAATGTTGACTACGATCACGATATTATATATCTCCAATATTACTTTTAAAAATGAACAATTCTACTAATGTTTATATTTTCTTTTGTGAATAGGCGATGTTGTGTCTTATTGTCCTAATGGCTACAACTTTAGTCCATCCTTTGCATCTGTTGTCAATAAAGTACAGAAGAAAGATCGTAAAAGAAAAATTGAGCTATAGTATACTCAGGGATAAACTTCCAAAAGTACTATCATTTAAGAACAAAGTAGGTGCTATTACTTCCATGGGTAGTAGAGACAATGTATCTTCAATCTATCAACCAAAAGATATGAACGAAGATGACGAAAATGTCTACTGGGAAAGAGTTCCTAAGCTTTTGCCTCTAAATCAAGATATTAGCAAAAAGAAAATTAATTCAAAAAGAGGAATTACTGACGCTATTCCAGGAGATTTAAGTTTTCCAAAGCCAAAAGTCCCAAAACTCATGTCTTTGAAAGAATCCCTCAATGTAGATAATCTAAGTTATTATAGCCTTGATAATGAAATGCTAATAAAAGATGAAAATGAGGAAAACACTAAAGGAGATTCCTGACAGAATTGAAAAATATACTCTAAAGAATCTTTAATATAAAAATGGTTACTTGTTTTCTCGCAAATATTACAAAAAAATTTTTATATTTTCGTTTAAAATTCATCAAAAAAGTCTGATCCACATTAGTAAAGATTTGCGTTGTGCATTTCATCCAGTGAAAAATTCGGTATGCACAAAGAAACTTATCAAGTGTGGACTCATGCGCTGTACAGTAATGTAAACAACAATTTTCATTACATTCAACACTAGAGATCAGTTAACTTTCTGGTTTTGGAGGAATATTTAGGGGATTTGCTCAGTAAAACGGCATCTTGAACATGGAGGCTCGAAAGATTTCGACACACGGACACTTAATGTTTCGTATTAGAACAAATTCTCATACTCGGCTTAAGAACCGATGCATAGTTCATAAATGTATGTAAAATAAAGTCAAATTGCCGTAAAACATTTCTGCTGAGTTCAACATTAAAACTGACGACAAATTTTACTGATATGGACCCTGCTTTATAGATATGAAGAAAAATATAGTATAGTATAGTATAACATTGTATAGTGTATAATTTAGTATATAATAGTATAGTAAAATTATAGTTTATAGAGTGAAAGATATGAAGAAAATATATTAGAGTTTACAGATATAGAGAAAAATTTGAAGAAAGTACAGTATATAAATAGAGGAAAAGCGAAATTTAAGTTTTTATCTTTTGTTTTAAATAGTAAAAGTAATAATTTATATATCATGTTATTAATTGCTGGGCAATTACATAATCAATCAGAAATACATAATAATTTCAACAATCAAGAGAATGAAATTTTAAAGACAAGTTTCATCTTACTTTAAGTTTTAAATATATATATATATATATATATATATATATATATATATATATATATATATATATATATATATATATATATATATATATATATATATATATATATATATATATATATATATATATATATATATATATATATATATATATATATATATATATATATATATATATATATATATATATATATATATATATATATATATATATATATATATATATATATTAATCAATCTCATACATCTTATTCAAATATAGATATTCAAAGTTATAAAAATAATAATTGAATAATAAAGATATTTAGTATTTTTGATTAAAAAATCCTTCTTGGTCTTGTTTCTAATAGTCTTTGATTATCGAATTTTCTCTGGAGAAATAGAATGGAAATTGATTTTAAAAAAACATGGATCTACAGAGACAATACCAGGGATATTTGGGAACCCTAAACAGTGTATTATAAACTTAGTGGGGTAGGAGAGTAGTCCCCAAACTTTTTATACAATTCTCATGTCTTTTTTTTTCTACATGCTGTCACTATCGGGCAGAGCCCTTTTCAAGGTATATATATATATATATATATATATATATATATATATATATATATATATATATATATATATATTATATATATATATATATATATATATATTTATATATAGTATATAGTATACTTTGTAGGTCTAAGAAATGTCTTGTTTTCATAGGTGGTAATTACATAAGATAATGAACCATAATAAAATTGTTTAATGCTGAATATTTTTCTCTCTCAGTAAAGGTTATATTATGTATATATATATATATATATATATATATATATATATATATATATATATATATATATATATATATATATATATATAATATATATATATATATATATATATATATATATATATATATATATATATATATATATATATATATATATATATATATATATATATATATTATATATATATATATATATATATATATATATATATATATATATATATATATATATATATATATATATATATATATATATATATATATATATATATATATATATATATATATATATTATATATATATATATATATATATATATATATATATTATATATATATATATATATATATATATATATATATATATATATATATATATATAATCATATATATATATATATATATATATATATATATATATATATATATATATATATAATATATATATATATATATATATATATATATATATATATATATATATATATATATAGTATTATATATATATATATATATATATATATATATATAAATTATTCTAATATAAATTAATAAAAAAAAATTCTGAAATACACATAAATTTTATATGTATTTTAATTTATTTTCTATTTCACCTTTCAAAACTTAATTATATTTTTTATTTTTTTATTTTCTCAAATTTAATTCATACATTTTATTTTATGAAACAAATAATATAGTTACACTTTAATTTTCGTTTTCTCATAATTTCAAAGAAAATGTTTAACGGTGTCATTTATAATTATTTTTAAATATTTTATGAATTTCTGTATTTTATATAACATTTTAATTTAATTGCAAGTCTATAAGCAATATCAACCTAAATATTATTATTATTATTATTATTATTATTATTATTATTATTATTATTATTATTATATTTATTATTATTATTATTATCTTGAGGGATGTATGAATAAGAAATGGGTGGGAGTCTGTTGACAAAGAAAATTGATTTCTATTTTTAGTTGATTGATTTGAAAATGTAAGAAAAACGTCCAGAGGTTTTAGTGACAGAACTAGTTTAGAATTTACCTAAGAAAAGATTTGATATACTTGAGAAAGTATAACACAGAGCTGCAAGGATGATCTATGGTTTTGAAAATAAGAGTTGTGAGATGAGATAAAATGAACAAGGCATGTTTGCTGAGAAAAATAAGATATTAAGTTAATAAAATTCAGATTTACCAAATTTTTTGATATCTTGGCTCTGTTAAAAGTAAATTCTTTGTATTAGCCCATGATAGGGAAATTGGGTGTCATAATAAGAAAATAAAATAGAAAAGCTTTTGGTCTGAATTTGATGAAAAAAAAATTTATCTAGTAAGAGAATGATTAAGTTAATTGTTTGCATTTTACTGCTTTTAAAACTATGTTAGACGAGTACCTAAATAATTTTAGTAATATTCTTTTTATTTGGTTTTTCTGTTTTGATGAAAACTTGCCTTGATTAAAATGTTACAAAACAAATGTGCACACTTAATAACTGTGTTAAGTAACTTTAGAAGTATTATCGTATGATATTGACTTTGAACTTAGATCATTTTGGGGTTAATTACAGGTTTTATTTTAAAAATATTTTATTTATTTTATCGCTTTCAATTGATATTTTAATTTATTTGTTAATAAGTTAATTTATAATTATTACATAACATTATTTGTGTTTTAAAACCTAAAGTACTCAAAATTTTCTTTGGTAGTAGCATTTTTCTTAATATTTATAACTTACACATTTATAAAGATACTATATTTATTCATTGCAATATGTTTTACTTTCTTTTTATCTTTTCTTTTTATTTTCATTTATTTTATTCTTCCAAAATTAGGTATCTTTAGATTTCTTTGTATTCCTTTATTAGCAGAATCAAAAACTTTTGTTTCATCGTACTTTCTACGAGGAAAGACTGTTTTCAAACTAATTTTTTTATACCTTTTATAATTCCTCACAAATCCGAACTTCTCTTTACGCCTGAGGAACAAGGGATGATACAACGTTAAGGACTTTGACTTCTCAGGTTATTTTAATGAAAAGTCTTTTAATACTGACTCAGCATTCTCGCAAATTCTTTGTAGTCAACCTTTTTCCTTTTTATACTTTTTCTTTAATTTATTTGATGACGTAAATTACTATGCACGACACACACACACACACACACACACAACAACACAAATATATATAATTATAATATATATAATATATATATATATATATATATATATATATATATATATATATATATATATATATATATATATATATATATATAATATATATACTCAAACTATTTCCCACAGTCGTGGGGCGTTAACTACTGACTACCTCAAGCCACAACCATTACCAATACTTACTTCCTCACCACTCTTTTCCACTCATTCCTGTACTCGGTCAACCTCATACCCTCCTCCCAGCTCAGCCCTCTATCCCTCAATAACTCCTTGACTCCACTCATGCAACTGACCAGGTATACTGTTAAACTCTTACATCCTCCACTTCCGATACAAACGCCTTTCTTGCCAGCCTCTCTTCATTCATCCTGCAAACATGTCTAAAACACCTCAATTTGTTCTGTTCGGCTTTTCCAACCATACCCCTTCTTCAGGCACACATCTCCTTTATTCTAACATTCCTGACTAAATCACTTCTACCAACGCCACATACAGCTCTCAGACCTTTCATTTAGAAAACCTCAACTTTTTTCTCTTCCTCGCATCCAACTTACACACCTCGCTCCCATACATAACCAGCGGTATACATCATTCCTCAAATTTTTCCTTCTTGGACTCTTTTGCAAGCCATCCTCTCTTCTAAATTTACTTCAAGCCACTCAACACCTTCTCCAGTTCCCTTATTCTATATCCTACTTCA
>SEYY01003361.1:0-22500 GCA_009176605.1 Armadillidium nasatum
GGAACTATCCACCCGTGTACCTCCACCTTTGCGGCGTCCTCGCAGCACAAGGGGTGCAATGTCCGCGCATCAATTTTGCGTGGACATAGGCAACTCCAGGCTTGTCCGCTGTGGTGCCTCTTCTTTTCCTGCCACCTCTGTCTTGTGGAACTCTCTTCCATCTTCTGTATTTCCCTCTGCATTTAATCTCAATTTCTTTAAAGCCCGCGTCTGCGCCCACCTGAGAAATTTGCGTTAGGTGGGTACTGTAGGGGTGGTTTTTATTTTCTGGACTTTGTACTCTTTTTACTTTCATTTTTATTCTTTTAACACCCCCTCCTTGAATAGGGCTTTGCCCGTGAGTGGTGGTGATGTGTAAAAAAAAAAAAAAATATAGTGCTATTGGTAAAAATATATTAAAATTTGATGAATTTTCTTTATTATGTAAAGAAACCAATAAGTTGATAAATAAAAGGTCAGTAGCTTTTAAGTCTTTACTAATTAATCCTGATGTGAACTCAAGTATTCCTTTTGCAATTACTCCTGAGATTTTGCAGGTATGAAGTTTTATCAGTGGTAATTTCAAAATGTTTATACTATGATGAGGAAGGTCAATCAGAAGATCCAGATTAGTCACCTGATCAAGATCATGATATTTTGTATGAAGCTTTTCAAAAATACAAGAAAGTTAAAGCAAATCTTAATGATCTTTATTATTATGAATTTTTGTCAAACTTACAGTATCTTGCTACCAAATAAGCAAGATAGATATAAAAATAAACATCATTCTAATTTTGAAATTGGAGGTATCGTTGCTATAAAAGAAAAATTTTATGAGCCTCATTTCTTTCAAATGGGAACAGTAAATCAAGTTAAAAATAATACTTTGGGTGGAACGGTATCAGTCACTATTAAAAAATCTAATAATGAAACAGTTACTAGACACCCCACAGACATAATTTTGCTTCATAAAAGTTCTTCAGAGCCTGATGTAAATCATCAGTCAGAAGCAGTTTCCAATAATAGTAATAAAGTTCCCTGAAAAGCATCACTTACGAAATAAGATTTGCATAAACAATTGTTAGAAGATGGGCAAATATAACTAATTGTAAAGCGGATATCTCTAAATAATATAAAGTACATATAATTATCTTTACGAATACCATAAAAATACTGATGTATATTTGAAATGAAAATGTAAAAGTGAATTTGATTTCAAATTTATTTTTCATTTTGACCAAATTGAATTCTGATTAGAATTCAATTTTGGCTACCTCCCAGTTTATAAAAAATAAAGAAAGTTAAAACTATTTTTTTTTCTCTTTCTTTTCTTTTTTTATTAAAAATGTATATTTATATAAAATTTATAATTTTTATTTCTCACTTTTTATTTTTTACTTTATTGTATTTTTTTGGGGCCATTGTAATTACACGGTAATATATTTTTTTTAAATAAAATTTGATTTATAAATCTAATTTAAAATCAAATATATTAAAGTTGAATTAAAAAATAAATTTAGCCACAAATTTTTTGGCTACCTGGTCTCTTGTTGTCATTACTTCAGGAAATGTTGGACTATGTCTCCAACCCCTTCCCAAAATTTAATGCTTAAGCAAGCAAAAAACAAGGTGTGGTTTTATTGCACAAAATTTTTTGGCTTTTCTTATATGCTCAGGCCATTTTTTACATCTTTGAAGCAAAGACCCTGTCTTATGCTCTGCTATAATTTGGCATTTTTATATTAATCTAACAGATAAAAAAACAACTGTTCTGTTACAATGGCCATTGAAAATAAAAAGTAGTTCATGCTTTTTCTAATATTCACATATTTTTTATGAATTTGAAGCCCCATATGAAAAAGTTTGACCCCAAACTGGATGAAAAAATTCAATGTTAAGGTCAAACCCAATTTAAGAACATTAACAGCAAAAATTTGGAAATAGAATACTCACAATAAAAGGGTTAGAAAATTTTAATCTAATTTAGCTGATAAAACAAGGAAAAATTTCCCTTATATAGTCTTATTGGAATATATGAGTTAAAAGAAAGGAACCCCAAATTAAAAATAATATTTAGTTTCTGCAATTTAAAAATATATTTTAAATTTAGATTATTAAATCAAGCTTTATTTTATGAGCCAAGAAAAAATCTAAAATCTACAATATTTCTTATAGACTTGGCTCAATCATTTTAGATTGTAGAATCTTATACAGAAAAGGAGGAAATTCAGCAATAGAAGAAAGTTTGCTCCCAAATATTTCCCCGATATTATATATATATATATATATATATATATATATATATATATATATATATATATATATATATATATATATATATATATATATATATATATATATATATGTATATATAGGAAGTGTCATATATCTCGACCTTCCCTTTAAATAAAAATAACGTGTAAACCAGACTCAATAGCTTGGCGAATAAAAGACTTAGTAGATTTTCTTAATATTTACTATATACAACACAAAAAAAACAATTACATCTAAAAAAAATAAGTGGTAGCATGGACATTTATAATAAGGCTTTCTTCGGAGTTACGTTAATAGGTTCTATCTTTAATCTACATCAGTGAAACATATTTCCATGTAACACCATAACTGGAAAGCAAATTAACAAGCATTCCAAACATATTAACATGTATCTTTAACAGACAGAATATTTCCATTCAATCTATTGTAACCCATTACCAGGCAAAGAACGAGCCAATTTACAAGCAAGTTCTAAAACAAATGTTATTACAACAATCGTTTAATCTATCGAAAGACTATCGCAGTCATTCGGCTCGACCTATTACAGGCAGAGGGGGAACTAGCTTATTCCAAGCAAGTTTTTAGTACAATTTGCTATTACAGCAACTGTTCTTCCACGACGTCTGAATTCAAGGTGGGATATACCTCACTCGTCTTCTGTTGTTTAACTTTCATCTCAGATGACGCGAAAACATATTTCTTCTTCACAGACTTCTCAAATAAAATAATATACAGAGTAAACTTATTAGATTAAATACAATTCTTTATAATAGGGCTAACTAATTTATTTCTCAGCAATTTACGTTAACAAATAATGTATTCTAAATGAAATATTAAAAAGAATAGGCTTAAGAATGACTTTTACTGTATTTTAATAAATTCTTTATATAAAAACACAACTTCTTAAGAGTTTTGCAATAAAAGAAAATGATATGATGAATATAATTAAAGATAACAAATTAACATTCAAAGACAAAAATCTCGTTTTAGAAGTTTTACAATTTTAATATGTTGACAGAACTGAAACGGCTTAAAGCGGTTTTCATTAATTTATTACAAAGCAATGTGATTAATTATAATAAGATGTTATATATAAATAGAAACCTTTTATAACCTAATTTATAATAAAAAAAAACAAATATTAATTAAATAAATAATATATATAAAATAAATATACTAAACACGCAATGAAGCCTTATTGAACAATTTGCGGCAAAAACTCTTCTTTACAAATTTTTAAGACACCCTCTTCGAAAATGTGCTAAATAACCGTATTACAATTAATAATGAATTACATTTACTTTACTTGATTCTTTTAAAGTTATAAAATATTCCATAGCTTTTTTAGTTAATTTACAATTATTTCTTTTAAATTATGGGGAACTAAACTAAACATGAATTTAAAGTTTTCTAAATGGTCGATAAGATACTAACGTCCTTCCTAAAATAATTAAACATTATATTATACTTTTTATACACTTAAATGATGCATTATATATATATACTTATATACATCAGTATATATTATAAAGAAAATATATTTAACTAATAAAAATTAATATACAAAGATTGTCCGAAATTGAACCATTTCTGAGAATAAAACTCTTACGAATAGCGAGAATGGCGTCTTGTTTAAAATGTCGTTTCAAACGTTTTTTTTACAGATAATATATAATTATTTAACCTTTTACACACTCCCAACGCCAGATTTTATATTCTCAAAAAAAAAATGTTTCCATTTTAAATAAAATTAAGGCATAAGAAATGAAAAAAAAACTCTCATAATTCGAAATATTTAATGTCAACGACAATACATTTCCTCTCTCTCTCTCTCTCTCTCTCTCTCTCTCTCTCTCTCTCTCTCTCTCTGAGAGATCGTCAATGAACTTAATAATTCCTCTTACATTAATTTTCACCAATCATCAACTGGTTAATCAACGTATACGAGATATTAAAATGTTAATTAGTAACTCATAAAGAATTCATTCGGTCAAGAATTTCGTCAAAAAAAAAAATTTATAACTACTCTAATTCATCGTCACTTAAATATAAATCTTCCAATAACACTTGGGTAGTAGTCATTAGAGGAGCAACTTCTTCAGACCCATCCTTATAAGGTGAGATAGTCATTAACTCAGAAGATAAAGAAGCAAGGGTAGAATTAGAGGAGGATAAAGAAGAAGGGAGAAGGGATGTAGAAGTAACAGAGGAAGAAATTCTATGGGAAGTAGCTAACTCTGAGATCTTCCGGTTTGACTTCTTTCTATCAGATATCTTCTTTGTTCCTTTGTTAACTAAGTTTTTCAACCACGGTTTCTTATTGGTGACTCTCTTGATTTCTTTCGCTCTACAATTGTAAACCTTCTCTTGCAGTTTATACAAAAATTTGTTTTTATAGCCCTGATTGGAGAATACTATCCTCCACCATGCCTGACTTCTAACACTCAATTCTAACTGTCTTGTGTCCATATCTTTAATCACTTTCTGGAATCTGTGGTCACTGTGTTCGATAAGCATGTTAAACTTGAACGGAGTAACCTTGAAGATCTTGTGGAGCCGAAAAAGCAATTCTTCCATTTGAACGCTCGCAACATTCTCCTTATATAAATTAATAACTGATAGATGCGTTTCTTTACCTTGAAAGTAAGAAGGTTCGATAATCTTATCAACTATTGGGTATACCTTATTCTCAATTAACATTTCCAAATTTACGGGCCAACTGACTCCGGTTCTTAAAGTCTGCAACATTTTCCTAAAAAAGACATCTGGAAATATGACCTTTTCTTCATTGTTTACTTCCTTTGGAGTGCCAAAAATTTCGTCAAATCTATTATTCATGATGTTAATTTATTATAATTATAATTATTAATTTATATATCTGAGGAGAAAAAATAGAGTTAATACACTATAAAAATAATAAAGATGACAATTAATGAAAATATAACATAACCTATCCTACCACCAAGAGCGTTATTCATATCTCTGGCTGGTCTCAACGTAAGATTCTCAAAACAACATAATATAACTATGACCCCTGAGTTGAATTCTCGTATTGCAATACAGAACCAAGTCATGAAAACGGCTTCACAATACTGTACTCTTAAGTAACATGTATCTAGAATTAAATCAAGTGAAGAATAGCGAGTATCGGGCGCAACCAATAACTCTCCGTGAGGTCCATCCAAAAAGGCGACTCAACAAGGTCCCTATAATAAAATCATCATAAATTCATAAATTCCCACGTTGCAACGATTTCAGAAAAACCACATATAACAATAACAACCAATATGTATGAAAAATATATTATAAAATAACCTTCAAAATAAATATATAATGAACTAATAACCTCCTTTTTTTTCCTCAATATATAACGATATAAACCTGTTTCCGGAAAACAATTTATATCTAATTAAGCACTACCATTATTCAGAAAATTTCCACATTACATAAAACAGTCTATCTTTGACTTCTACAATCATTTATCATCTTATCCACTGATTACTCTATATCAGTCTCTCATTACCTTAGTGCTTAATTAAATTATTCACGGAAAGAAAACTATAATTTCATTTTCACTTTTAACATCTCCTTTCTTTTCGTTTTCAATTTTCCACAATAGTCAAACCAATAGTTATTCCCTTCTTTTCACTCTCCGTTCTCTAATATCTTTTCTTTCAGAAAGAAATCACCCTAAGCACACATATATACAAATATAAGCCTTAACTTAAATAGCAATCTAATAAAAGACATTGTCAAAAAAAAAATCTTCTTTACATTTCTTTTGTTTACTTCACAAATATTATTTTGACATCACCTTTGATTTCTCTGAAAAATTTAACCTTATTGGTTATTCCAAAATTTTCTTGAAACCTGAACCTTATAATTGTTTTCTGATTTCTATTATGCCACAACTTTCTCCATATAGTTCTTCCATTTCTTTCCCTTTCCACTTTATTAAAAAAATAATCCAGAATGTATTATAAAATAAGTAACCAAGTCCATTTCGTAATATTTTTATTATTATTATCACTATTACACTATTTTCGTTATTAACAGTGAACAAGGGAAATGTGTGAACCCTAATAAAAAGAATTACATCTAAATGCTTAAAATCGCTTATTGCTGTATATGTGCATAAAAGTCCCTTTACGTTTAAAATAATTGAACTCCACTCTCCTTTCTTTTCTCTTTTATTTATTTACTTCCGTGTTCTCTCTTACTATTTATTATTATTATTATTAGAGAGGAAAAAATCCTTCAACTTATATATATATTTGCTTTAAACGAAAAGAACACTTTTCTAACCTTTCTTACTTCACACCTATTTTTAACTTTATACTCTATTATTATTATTATTATTACTATTATAAACATATAGTATATCTTATTCTTGTCTTCCCTTTTTATTTTCTTTTTTTTTTTTTTATAATGAAATATTTTCCCTACTTCTTTTACTTCTGTTTCTCTATTTTATAACAATTTACAACTATAATTTATTATTTAATTCTTTTAATATTACTTCTTATAATTCACAATTTTTAAACAAAATTCCGCCACTTGCTAATGCTAAGTCTGGTTATAAACAATATATTTCTAAAAAAAAATTTGATGTCCCAACGAAATAAATCCTAACGAATTGATGTTTTAAAGTCCCAACCGCTGGTACCAATGTAGGAAGTGTCATATATCTCGACCTTCCCTTTAAATAAAAATAACGTGTAAACCAGACTCAATAGCTTGGCGAATAAAAGACTTAGTAGATTTTCTTAATATTTACTATATACAACACAAAAAAAACAATTACATCTAAAAAAAATAAGTGGTAGCATGGACATTTATAATAAGGCTTTCTTCGGAGTTACGTTAATAGGTTCTATCTTTAATCTACATCAGTGAAACATATTTCCATGTAACACCATAACTGGAAAGCAAATTAACAAGCATTCCAAACACATATTAACATGTATCTTTAACAGACAGAATATTTCCATTCAATCTATTGTAACCCATTACCAGGCAAAGAACGAGCCAATTTACAAGCAAGTTCTAAAACAAATGTTATTACAACAATCGTTTAATCTATCGAAAGACTATCGCAGTCATTCGGCTCGACCTATTACAGGCAGAGGGGGAACTAGCTTATTCCAAGCAAGTTTTTAGTACAATTTGCTATTACAGCAACTGTTCTTCCACGACGTCTGAATTCAAGGTGGGATATACCTCACTCGTCTTCTGTTGTTTAACTTTCATCTCAGATGACGCGAAAACATATTTCTTCTTCACAGACTTCTCAAATAAAATAATATACAGAGTAAACTTATTAGATTAAATACAATTCTTTATAATAGGGCTAACTAATTTATTTCTCAGCAATTTACGTTAACAAATAATGTATTCTAAATGAAATATTAAAAAGAATAGGCTTAAGAATGACTTTTACTGTATTTTAATAAATTCTTTATATAAAAACACAACTTCTTAAGAGTTTTGCAATAAAAGAAAATGATATGATGAATATAATTAAAGATAACAAATTAACATTCAAAGACAAAAATCTCGTTTTAGAAGTTTTACAATTTTAATATGTTGACAGAACTGAAACGGCTTAAAGCGGTTTTCATTAATTTATTACAAAGCAATGTGATTAATTATAATAAGATGTTATATATAAATAGAAACCTTTTATAACCTAATTTATAATAAAAAAAAACAAATATTAATTAAATAAATAATATATATAAAATAAATATACTAAACACGCAATGAAGCCTTATTGAACAATTTGCGGCAAAAACTCTTCTTTACAAATTTTTAAGACGCCCTCTTCGAAAATGTGCTAAATAACCGTATTACAATTAATAATGAATTACATTTACTTTACTTGATTCTTTTAAAGTTATAAAATATTCCATAGCTTTTTTAGTTAATTTACAATTATTTCTTTTAAATTATGGGGAACTAAACTAAACATGAATTTTAAAGTTTTCTAAATGGTCGATAAGATACTAACGTCCTTCCTAAAATAATTAAACATTATATTATACTTTTTATACACTTAAATGATGCATTATATATATATACTTATATACATCAGTATATATTATAAAGAAAATATATTTAACTAATAAAAATTAATATACAAAGATTGTCCGAAATTGAACCATTTCTGAGAATAAAACTCTTACGAATAGCGAGAATGGCGTCTTGTTTAAAATGTCGTTTCAAACGTTTTTTTACAGATAATATATAATTATTTAACCTTTTACAATATATATATATATATATATATATATATATATATATATATATATATATATATATATATATATATATATATATATATATATATATATATATATATTACTTTTAACAATGTGTTTTTCATAAAGTTTTTTTATACATCTTCTGTAAGTAAAATTGCAAAAATTAATAGACAACCAAATCCTTCTATTTTTTCTTCTTAATAATGAATGTGCAGTTTTAAACTTCAAATTCATTTTCTGTTTAAGAATTTTTATTTCTTAGATATATATATATAAATAATAATTGCTTTTTCTGTAAATCTGTTGTGTTTTTAATATTGTATTTAATTAATAGTCTTCCTCAGTTCTGTCGTATTCCAAACTCTTCTCATTTCTCATTAGTTGCCTCTGTTTTTTCGTCGCTTATCCACTCTTATTCCGACGACTCCACCCTCCTCACACGCACATGTACTATAATATATATATCAATTTTTATCTTTCTCTCAAAGGTAAAATAATTTCAATAATTTAAAAATTTTAATAAAAAATTGCTCCAAGAAAAACCTATCCTTTAATTAATACAAAATGTAAAAATATTGTTAAAGTTCGCTTTAGCATTTTTAATATTCATTGAATTAACGTAAGAAACTGCTTTGAAACTGCAAAAAAAAAAAATTTTATTTTTATATATTAATTTTCAACTTGAAATTATTCACATTGTAACATAGCAAATAATCAATATTCGTATAGAAATAATACTATTAAATTTAGTTTAGATCCAAGTCCTTTGTTGGAAACCAAATACCTATTTTTCCAATCAAAATAATAAGACTGCATTAAATGATGGAAATGAAGAAAACATTTATTTTAATAAAATTAGTGTGGGAAGGCCTTTCTTTTGATGCTTCATTCATCACAATGGCATGAAAAAGAAAAATATTTCATTAATTACTCTCGACCTCAAGTAATCGACTTCTTATTTTTTTTCAAGAAGTGTTTATATATCGTCCCTATATGTACGAAAAAAATTTTTTTCCATTGTATAACTATGCTTTAACCTACATATCTTAGAGATCTCAGTTCAAATCTGCTCCTTCCTTTGGATACAGATGGGGAAATACAGATGGGGAGAATCTATTAGAAGTATTCTTGGAGAATAGATTGATAATAGGGAATACTTGGTTAGTTAAAAAGTTTAAACACAAGTTGACTTGGGTTAGTGGGATAAATGGTGAAAGGGGTTTACTTGATTGCAGATGTATTAAGAAATGAATAAGAGATAGATTACTTGATGTGAATGTGTTTAGAGGAGCTGCTAGAGGGATATCTGATCATTATTTGGTACTGGCTAAAATTAGAGTAAGGGGAGGTCAGAGGAAGATTAGAGGTATAAGTAGAACAATAGAGGTTTTGAAAGTAGAGAGATTGGAGGAAAAAAGAGTGGGAGACCAATTTAGAAGAAAGCTTAGTTTAAGATGGGGTGAGGAAAAAGAGAGTGTGGTTGAGGTAGTTGAGGAGGAATGGCGAAGGTTAAGGGAATCGTTAGAAGAAAATGCAAAGAATGTCTGTTGGGTAAGGAGGGTGGGAGGGAAGTGTAAAAGAAAAGGAAATGAATGGTGGTGTGAGGATATGAGTATTGCTGTAAGGGATAAAAAGATATCTTTTGAAAAATTTTTGGGTACAAATAGGATAGATGAATGGGAGGCTTATAAAGATAAAAAGATGATTGCTAAAAGAGAGGTAAGAAGAGCTAAATAAAGAGCAGATGTAAAATGTACCAATAAAATAGTGGAGGGAGTTAGAGAAAGGAATAAGATGTTTTGAAAAGAGGTGAATGTTTTGAGAAGAGGTGAGGGGAGGGAGGATAAAGGGCATAGACGGAGAAATAAGACAGGAAGAAAGGGAGGTTGGAGCAAGATGGATGGAGTATTTTAGTAGGTTGTTGAATGTGAGGGGAGGTAGGAGTGTGGCTGTGATGAGGGATAGAGGGAGGGATGATGGATTAGTCTGAGGGGGGAATCCTTATAGATGAAATAGGTAAAGGTTTAAGGAAAGTGATAAGAAGTAAATCTACGGGTTTGGATGGAATAAGTGGAGAGATGTTGCTTGAAGGAGGTGGAATGGATGTTAAGATTATTTAATTTATGTTTGGCAACTGGTGTGGTACCTCAAGATCGACAGGATGAATGTGTGATTCCTTTGTATAAAGGGAAGGTTGATAAGTTTGAGTGTGGGAGTTATAGGGAGATAAGTTTACTTAGTGTTGTTGGGAAAGTGTATGAAAGATTTTTAATGATAGGGTAGAGATGGATGGGTTAATAGGAGAGGGACAGGAGGGTTTCAGAGAAGGAAGCGGTTATATGGATTGGGTTTTTATATTAAGGCTGATTGAAGAGAAAAGTAGAGATAAAAAGAAGGATGTGTACATGTGCTTTACTGACCTAGTAAGAGCTTACGATAGGTTAGATAGGAATAAACTGTGAGAGGTCCTGAGTGAGTATGAAATTAAGGAGAAACTACGGTAAGGTATTAGAGTACTATATCGGAATAGCAGGGCATGTGTGAGAGTGAACAGATTGGAGACTGAGTTTTTTTATGTAAATAATGGTCTGAGACTAGGGTTGTGTAATGTCTCCGGGGTTATTTAATTTATTTATTGACAAAGTGGTGAGAAAAATGGATAGGGTAGCGAAAGGGGTGAGAATGAGGGAGCATGATGGTATGTGGGATGCAAATGTGTTATGTATGCGGATGACGTGGTACTTTTAGCTTAGACATAAGAAAATTTGAAAGTATTGGTGGATGAGTTTGTAAAGGGTAGTGATGATTTGGACTTAAGAGTAAATGTGGGTAAGAGTAAAGTGCTGTGGATGAAAATGAAGAGGGAGTGGAGAGGGGTGTGGCTGAAGGAGATGATTTACAAATTAAAGTAGGTAGGGAGAAATAGGAGCTAGTCACTTCATTTAAGTATCTGGGGATGATTTTTGGAGAGGCTGATGTTAGTATGGGTGATGAAGTTGGTCATTAGAATAAGAAAGGGGAGAAGGTGTTAGGTGGTTTGAGGGATATTTGGGATAGAGGAAGGTTACCAAGGGAGGTGAAGGTGAGAATGTTTGAGGAATGTTGTATACCGGTGATTATGTATGGAAGTGAAGTATGGAGGTTGAACGCTAAGAAGAGAAAAAAATAGAAGTTTTCGAAATGAAAGGTCTGAGAGTGGTTTGTGGAATTCGTAGAAGAGATAGAGTCAGAAATGTTAGAATAAAGGAAATGTGTGGATGGAGAAAGAGTATGGTTGAGAGAGCTGAACAAAGTATGCTGAGATGGTTTGGACATGTTTGTAGGATGAATGAAGAAAGAATGGCTGAAAAGGTATTTGTTTCAGAAGTGGAGGGTGTGAGAGATATGGGGAGACCGAGGGAAAGTTGGATGAACAATGTCAAGGAGCTGTTAAGGGATAGAGGGATGAATTGGGAGGAGGGTGTGAGGTTGACAGAGCATAGGACTGAATAGAAAAGAATGGTGAAGGGGTTAGTGTTTGGATGGATGTGGCCTGCGATAGACACCACCCCAAGAGATTGTAAGTATAACATATATATATATATATATATATATATATATATATATATATATATATATATATATATATATATATATATATATATATATATATATATATATATATATATATATATATATATATGTATAAAGTGTAAAGTTATAACTAAAGTTAATAAACAATTTCTTTAGATAAAAAGAGAATGAATTTTACAGCGCAAGCTATAAAATAAAGTGATGAATAAAGCGAATTTATAAATTATGTGTTTTTATAGAAAAATAAAATTTAAAATGGTTTATAATAATATATTTAAATAATGAAAAGTATATTCATGTAAAAAAAAGTTTATTAATAATAATTTAACAGTTAGATAACGAAGTTAAGATCACTGAATATATGTTCCTGCCCAAATTAAAAGAAAAAAAGAAAAGAAAAACCATTTAGAGCCAGAATTTCGAATGAAAAACCTTCATTTTAATTTTTTAATGTATATATTTTATTAAAATTTATATATTTAATTAATAAATATAAGTTATTGTCATAATTTTAATTTTCTTATATTTTGTTAAAATAAAGTTGTTTAGGAAAATAATAATTATTATTTGTTTTTAGCGATTATATTCTATATTAATTAAATACTTGCTAATGAAAGAATTTTTATGATGAGTTTGTTGTGTATCTTTTATAAAATTAATTAAATGATGGAAATTAACTATTTGTTTTCTTGAACATTCTCAACTTTTGAGATAAGCTTCAAAAGGTATCAAAACACATAGTTCTAGTGATTCAATTTATCTGGAACTTCTGCCAGAAGCAGAAGCAGCAGCCCTTTCCAAGGAATGTGAATAGACAGTACTGACACTCTTTTGTCTTCGGCTACCTGACACAGCAAGAGCCTCAAAGAAGACCATCCGGAGGACAAGAAGAAGTTCCAATCACCTCTTTTCTTCAAAGGACACCACAGTTTGGCATTAGAATTTGCCCTTGACTTTGGTTCCTCCCTTGAAGTGGCCTTCCCAACAGAAGCAGCCGTTGCAAAAGGCCTGAAGAGAGGTGGTGGCTACCACACGCCTACCAGTCGGCACATCGGTCAGAGAACATTCAGCCTCCTGAAGATACCTCTCTGTCTCTACACCACCCAAGAGATAAAAGCACCGGTTTTTACAGACAGAACTTGTGCCCCAGGACCACACCTGGTCCATATATATATATATATATATATATATATATATATATATATATATATATATATATATATATATATATATATATATATATATATATATATATATATATATATATGAGAGAGAGAAATCATAAATTTCATGTTAGGGTTTAGTGGGATAAAAAAAAAAAAAAAAAATCCATCATTCTTCTCCATTTATTATAATTCCATAAAATAAATAATAATGTCTGATAGATTTATTTCTATTTTTATTCCAAGACTTTTTTATTTTTCTCAATCACCATCTACTTAATTGAAATCTGAACACTTTTTTTTGTTTTAACTTTGTTTCATATATGCATTTAATTATCTCAACATCGTCCGTTGCGACGATCTTCAACACTTTAAATTCTGTCATTCTTGTTGTTAGTCCTTTCTATTTTCCCTTCCTAGATCTCAAAATTTTCAGTTCTCAGAAACACATCATTCTGAATCTGATGCGACCTTAAAAATATTGCAAATAGTCCTCTCTTTTTAAATGTCTCATAATAATTCTTAAATTTCTTTTCTTACTTTCTGGGTCTAAAATTCGTTACATATTAATTAACATCTTCCATTGTCATTATATATTGTACTCGTGCAATACAGACACCATCACCTGATCACTTTTACAATCCATAAAAAATAATTGACTCAAGACATTTCATGTTTCTACCAAATCTTACCAAACAATAACAGGCTGCAACACATTTAGTGATAGCAAAGTATTCCGATTCTACGAGTATTTCTCTATTATATTACTATTTTCACTTTAGAGATTTTAACCTATAATTATATCTTATTACTTAATATATTAAGCAATATTGATCTTTCAATTTATGCAAAAAAATACTCTTATATTTTCATTTAAAAAATAAATTAATACCTCATATTCATTCTGCAACATCTATAAATATATTTAGACCTTACTATTAATAATAATAATAATAATAATAATAATAATAATAATAATAATAATAATAATAATAATAATAATAATAATAATAATAAGAAGAATAATAATAATAATTATCACAGTATGGTGCTGTGGAAAACTTATTGAAAAGGGAGGATTAAACCAAAAAAAGAAAATAAAGGAAAGATACTGTTTGGAAAGATTAAGAGAAGAGGGTTTGATGTAAATTTTCGATGAATGAATCACGAGGAAGTATGAAGAAACCGAGGAACAGGAGAGTGTAGAAGAGAGCTGGAAGGCCTTTAAGACAGGTATGGACAGAATCGCAGAGGAGATACTGTGTAAAGAGAGAACAATGGGAGGCAAAGGAAAGAAAAAAGGCTTGGTGGAACGAGGAGAGGAAGAATATGATGAGGGCCAAAACAAGATATACAAGAATTAGATGAAAACAAGAACAGAGGAAAACAGAATGGAATATATAAACGCAAGAAGTCATGCAGAGGAAATAAAGACTCCACATGTAGAAAAATAGAAAGAGAATTAAGAGAGGACTTGAGAGGAACAAAAAAGCTCATGTATGGGAATGGGCAAAACTATGAGGAGAAATAAGGAGCCAGAAACACACGTAGTGCAGAATAGGTAGGGGGAGACTCTATTGGAAGAGGAGGAGGTGGCGGAGAGATGGAGAGAGTATTTTGAGGAACTGTTGAACGTGTAGGAAGGGGAGGAAGCCAGGGAGGAGAGAGAATCAACCAAGAGAGAGGGACCGGTGCGTGAAGGGCTATAAGGAATGGGTTGAGAGGAAGTGAGGAGCTTAATTAGAAAGTTGAAAAGTGGGAAGAGTCCAGGATATGATCGATTGAATGATGAACTATTCAGGACAGGTGAGGAAGTGGTTGAATGAACTACAACATTACTAAACCAAGTGTAGAGAAAGAGAAAAACACCAAAAGATTGGAGAAAAGAAGTAATTTGCCTGATACACAAGAAGGCAGATAAAAAAAGAGTGTGGAAATTACATAGGAATAGCGTTGCTGGTGGGGGTGAGTAAAATATATGAAAGAATTCTGGAGAGGAAACTAAGAACGGAAGTTGAAGATAAGATAAGAGATTGGCAGCATTACTTCAGGCCGGGAAAAGGTACAGCGGACTTGATTTTTTTTATGAAAATACTGAAAGTTAATATCATAGAGTGGAATAAAAAAGCATACGTAACATTTATAGACTTGGAGTAAGGCTTTAGACAGGATAAACAGGGAGAGACTCTGAAGAATATTGGAGGATTCAGTGTACGACATATCGGTGGGATTGATATCAGCTATAAAAAATATGTGCGAAGAACCAGTAAATATGATCAAAGGAGAAGGAGGACAGAAGCTGTTTAGAATGAGGACAGGAGTAAGAAAAGGAAGTGTATTGTTTCCGCTACTCTTTGAGCTATATCTGGATGCCAGTCTCAGGAGAATATGTACAATAGAAGAAAGAGAGCTCGCACTGGTTTACGCGGATGCCTGGGCAGTAATAATAGCGCAAATTAGAGAATTACAGGAGGCTCTAAATAGATGGAACGAGGTGATGAATTCAATGAGTATGAGAATAAACAAAGAAAAAGCAGAAGGGATGGTGATGGCAAGGGAGAAAGAGGAGATGGTGGTGAGTGTAGACGAAACTAGATTCGAACAGGTAAATAAATTTAAGTACTTGGGGGTGATCCTGGATGAACGGGGCAGGCTGGAAGAAGAACTGAAGGAAAGAATAGGGAAATTCTCACAAAATGTAGGAATGCTGTATCTACTGCTTAGAGGGAAAGAAATACCAACGGAAATAAGAGTATTGATACATAAGACAATCTTTCGACCGATCCTGCTGTATGGATCGGAATGCTGGGCGATGAATACAGTGCAGAAGAGCAGGTTGGAGGCAGCAGAAATGAGGGTGCTCAGAGTTATTAGAGGGATATTACTGAGACAGAGTGAGAAGCGAAAGGGTGAGAGCCGAGTTGAGAGTGGAACCAGTCTTGGAGTGTGTAAAGAGAAACCAGTTGAGATGATTTGGGATCGTGAGGAGGATGGAGGAGACGAAGAGGCTGAGGAGGATTTTGGATTGGAGAGCGGAGGGGAGACCAACGAAAAGATCAAGGAAGAGTTGGATGGACACGATTGCAGAGGCTGTGCGGAGAAGAGGAGCGACGATGGAAGAAGTAAAGGAGAATCGAATATTTCCTGACAGAAAGATGTGGAGAAGATTAGCGAGAGGTGGTACCTGACAGTCCTAACCTAACAGGAGGGATGGTGATAAAGTGAGAAAATAATAATAATAATAATAATAATAATAATAATAATAATAATAAATAATGAAAAAAATTAAAAAAAAATTTATTAATGCTTATTTATTAATACTACTTAATATGAACTTAAGATAAATGAATTATAATAATATTAATAAAAACAATAATAATAATAATAATAATAATAATAATAATAATAATAATAATAATAATAATAATAAATGGATATTCGAGCACCTGTTTTTTTAAAGAGGAGAAAACGGAAGAATGGTAATTTTTATTTTAATGAAAATTTGAAAAATGAAAGCACCTGCATAAGGAGCTCTAAAAACTCGCATTATCCCCAATATTATTATTATTATTATTATTATTATTATTATTATTATTATTATTATTATTATTATTATTATTATTATTATTATTATTATATTATTATTATTATTATTATTATTATTATTATTATTATTATTATTATTATTATTATTATTATTATTATTATTATTATTATTTTATTAATAGTAGTAGTAGTAATGAAACTAGTAGAAATGTGGTTAACTGCAGTAGTAGTGGTGGAAGTAATAGTAATAATAATCATTTATAACTGCTTTTCTTTTGAACATTTCTCAGAGAATAGCAATTACATTTCTAATCTTTTTTTTCTTATGCAACTCGTATATATATATATATATATATATATATATATATATATATATATATATATATATATATATATATATATATATATATATATATATATATATATATATATATATATATATATATTTTACATACAACCTTTTCCACAATTTTGGGGTGGTGTCTACTATAAGCCACAATCATTTCTAATATTCATAAACTTACCACTCTTTTCCACTCACTTCAATCCTCCCTCAACCGCACACCCTCATCACATCTCAACCCTCTGTCCTTCAATAACTCCTTGACCACGGTCGTCCGACCTCCTTTCGGTCTACCCCTACCTCTCATACCCATCATTTCCGAAACGAACATCATTTTTGCCAATCTCTCCCCATTCATACTACAAACATGTCCAAACCACCTCAGAATGTTCTGTTCAGCTCTCCCAACCAAACTCCTTCTCCAACTACACATCTCCCTTATTCTAACATTCAGACTATCTCCATTCTACTTTATGCTACACATCGCTCTCAAACCCTTCAGTTCGAAAACTTCAACCTTTTTTCTTTTCTTCGTATTCAACCTTCAAACCTCGCTACCATACATAACTACTGGTACACAACAACCCTCGAACATTTTCACCTTCACCTCTTTGGACAACCTTCCTCCGCTCCAAATATCCCTCAAACCCCCAAGCACTTTCACACCTCTTATTCTATATCCTATTTCATCATCCACACTACCATCTCCTCCCAAAAAATTCACCCCTGGTATTTAAATGAGTTAACCCACTCCAATCTCTCCCTCCCTACTTTAATCTGCAATTCATCACCCCCACCTATAAACCTTCCCCTCCCCTCCCCATTTTTCATCCATAATATTTTACTCTTGCCCCCATTCACTCTTAAGCCAAACTCGACACAAGGTTTTCAAATTCCTCCACCAAAACCTTCAAATCCTCTTGTGACTCTACCAGTAGACAACATCATCTGCATGCAATAACACATTCGCGTCTCATACTTCCTGTTTTTCTCTCATTCTCATCCCTCTTCCTTCTCTAATCATCAATCTCCCCACTTTCTCAATAAATAATTAAACAACCCCGGAGATATCATATAACCCTGCCTCAACCCATTATTTACATCACCAAATTCAGCTTCCATTCTATTTACTCTCACACATGCTCTGCTATTCCTATAAAATGCCCTTATACCCTCCATATCCTTCCTCTTAATTTCGTACTCACTCAGAACCTCCCAAAGTTTACTCCTTTCCACTCGATCATAATCTTTTTCCAGATCCATGAAACACATATTCAAATCCTTCCCTTTATCTCTACTTTTCTCTTCGATCATTCTTAAAGCGAAAACCTGATCCGTACACCTCCTTCCTTCCCTAAATCCCCCTTGTTCCTCCCCCATCAACTTATTCATCCCTATCCTTCCCATTAAAATTCTACCATATACTTTCCCCACTACTCTTAGCAAACCAATCCCCCATAACTCCCGCACTAAAATTTATCACCCTTTCCTTTATATAAAGGACCATACGCGCATCTTCCTAATCTTGAGGCACCTTTCACAATACCAAACAGAAATTAAACAATCTAGCCAACTTATCTCATCCACACCAGTCGAGTTACCCCTCTTCACTTTCGTCAGTGCTTTTCATTTTTATTCTACCGAAATCCTTCCCCCCTCAACTTCTACCATTCTTTCCCTTTCTCTCTCCGTCACTTCATCTTCACTCCTCGTCTCACATTTCCCTGTTAAAGTATTCCCTCCATCTTGCCCCAATTTCACCTTCTTCCTGTATTATTTTACCGTCTGTTCCCTTTATCCCCCCTCTCATTACCTCTCCTTTATTTCTTACCTTATACACCTCCTCCCAAAATATCTTACTCTTTTCTCTAAATCCTTCCATTATTTTATTACTCCAATTCTCATCCGCTCTTTTCTTTGCCCATTTTACTTCCCTCTTGATTATCCTCTTCTTATTCTTGTAAACCTCCCAATCTCTCAATCTTGTAGTACCCAGGTATTTTACAAAAGCATTCTTCTTTCTTTTACTGAAATTTTTCGCTCATCACACCACTATTCATTTCCCTTTCTTTTACTCTTCCCTTCCACCCTCCTCATCCCTCACACACATTTCTCGCACTTTCCACCATATTCTCCTTAAGCCTACCCCACTCATCCTCCAATCCCCCAATTATACTTCCTCTCACCTTTTCCCATGTTAAATTTAACTCTCTTCTAAACTGTTCTCCCACTTCCTTCTCCTCCAATCTTTCCACTTTCACATTCATCGCTCCGCTCTTTACGTTTCCAATCTTCCTCCAGCCTCCCCTCGCTCTAATTCTAGCTAGCACCAAATAATGATCCGAAATTCTTCTAGTTGCCCCTCTAAACACATTCACATCTAGTAACCTATACCTTATTCTTTTCTTAATACATATATAATATATTAAGCCACCTTCGCCATTTACCCCACTAACCCAAGTTAACTTGTGACACAATTTTTTACTACACCAAGTATTACCTATTATTAATTTATTTCCCAAGCATACTTCAACTAAATTCTCCTCATTTGCATTTCTACCCCCACTCCAAACGGCCCCATCACCCCTCCTTCCCTGGCCACACCAACCCTATCATTTACATCTATTAAGCATACATTTACACCCGATTCGAAGCCACTCAAGTAGTCATTTAAATTCTTCCAAAACACTCTCCTGTCTTCCTCCCTAGTACCATTCACTGGAGCATAAGCACTTACAAATACCCATTCCTCTCTGTTAAACCTCAGTTTTACCCATATTATTCTTGTCGATATTCTTTCACACTTTCTCTTATAATCCCACCATCTTTGACCATTACTATCGCCACCCCTTCCTTAACTCTTACTCTCTCACTAACTCCTGAATATATCCATTTAAATTCACCAAAATCAATCTCCCCTTTCCCTTTTAGTTTAGTTTCTGTCAAACCTAGTAAATCCAAATTCTTAACTTTACAAATCTCACCAATTTCTACCTGTTTCGTATCGTCATTTATTCCCCTTACGTTTAAACACCCAATTTTACACACTACTGATCCTCTCTTTTAATTCCATTCTTTCAGCCCTGATAGTATACGGTTCGACCCTTACATTAGGGGATGGAACCCCGTTCCCGCAGTACTCTCCCTGCCCAAATTCACATCTTAAAATATATTTTTAAGTAATATAAAATAGAAGAAACAAAATATTTTCCAAATATAAACAATAATATAACAAAACTAACAAATTTAGAAAAATTTCCAAATGTCAATAAAACTAATTTAAACCTGTCTTAAAACTAATCTTAATAATAAGTCTAAATAATTAATGTTTCTTTAGACCAATCAGTAACTGTATTTACACTATTGATAACTACCTATAAAGAAGTTATAGGCAACTATAACTATATATCTACAAATTATAGATGGGAATAAACAATAATTATAACACTGTAACTAAAAAATAACTATATATGACGCTATAAATATAACTATAACACTACAATACAACACTTTAACTAAAACTATAACACTATAATATAACACTCTAACTAAAAATATAATATAACAATATAACAATTTAACTATAAATATAACTATAACACTACAATACAACACTTTAACTAAAACTATAACACTATAATATAACACTCTAACTAAAAATATAATATAACAATATAACAATTTAAACTATAACATTAAAGCTAAAAAAAATAATTATGATACTACAATATAACACTTTAACACTATAACACTAAATCACTCACTATAACTAAGAAATATAACTATGACACTAAAAAATGAAAAAATTTAGAATTTAAAATATAAAATATAACAATATGACACTTTAACACTATAACACTAAAACTATAAAAAAAAAACTATAGCACTTCAAAAAAAACACTATAACACTAAAACTAAAAAAATATAACTATGACACTAAAAAATAATAAAACACAAGATAAATTTTCCCAACACTATGTAGCTTATTGAAAAGTCTATTTGCAGGACTCAATGATTCTGATGTAACTATAAATCCCGTTTGAATAATCCATATTCTAGTTGAAACTGGCATATAATTGCTTACGTATACATTAAATCTAAAACAGTATAACTTTTCTTTTGTTTTTGCTGCTTCACCTGAAATTTTTAATTTTTTAATTTTTTATTTACTTTTGTATTTTTAAGTTAATTTTACAAACTATTTCAATGTCGAAAAAAGTGACTTTATATTAAAATTTCAACGTTCACTATTCTTAAATTTACTCTGGTTCCAAAGCTGATGTCTTTTCTTCTCAATCACAACCTTCTTCTACAAAAACAAATCTCCCGAATGTTTATTTCGCTCTCCTCAGACTACCTTGATCCTTCTCATTCTTGTCGCATCCCTTCTAAATCTTTGCTGTTTCTTCTCTTTCAAACATAACTTACTCCGATGACCATATATATATAATATATATATATATATATATATATATATATATATATATATATATATATATATATATATATATATATATATATATATATGGATAAATGGGGAAGTCGGGCAACAATGCGTGTCAAATATTTTGGATATCGGTATCGTCAAAATTTGAGTGACAAATTTTCGCTGCCCGAATATTTGGGCAACTCCAACTTTATTATTGCAGAAAATTGGCCTTATAAAAAATGAATTTAACAACTTTATTGCATGCTATAATGTTGTAGCATTAAAATGAGGCATTAATCATTATTGCAAAACAATTTTTTTTTAAAATTAATAAACTTTTTAAACTCAGACCTCCAACGAAGGCATATATATGACATTAGGTGACAAAGATTTTATAAGTTTATTTAGTATGCAAATTGAAAATATCGATATATCTTTTAACCTATATGTATATATATTTGTTTTTATTGGATGAAAAAATTCCTTATTAAATTTCCTTTAATTTGATATACGTATCAAGGCATTTAAGTTTTTATAAAAAAAAATATTGCCCTTTTTTTTCATTTTCCTGTGAGATTTGTTCTTGGCACTTAAAATCCTGTTTTCAAAGCAAATTTTCAAATTTCTTTTCTTCAATGTCCAATAGATGGAGATTGCAAAAGTGGGCGGAGCGAATGTCTTAAAGTCATACTAATAGTTAATGTATTGCAATTCTCGAAAGCACCAAATTGGGCGCGTTTTTTAAATTTTTTTGTTTATAAATATCTCTCTCTCTCTCTCTCTCTCTCTCTCTCTCTCTCTCTCTCTCTCTCTCTCTCTCTCTCTCTCTCTCTCTCTCTCTCTCTCTCTCTCTCTCTCATTTTTCTTTTTTTTTTTTTTTTTTTTTTTTTTTTTTTTTTTTTTTTTTTTTTTTTTTTTTTTTTTTTTTTT
>SEYY01003361.1:27500-32500 GCA_009176605.1 Armadillidium nasatum
ATTATTATTATTATTATTATTATTATTATTATTATTATTATTATTATTATTATTATAATTATTATTATTATTATTATTAGTAGTAGTAGTAGTAGTAGTAGTAGTAGTAGTAGTAGTGGTTATATATGACAAACACATATACATGTATACATACATAAGGAATAATACGTACAAATTAACTTTTACATAAATTCATAAATATATTCATACTATATTCTAAACAAATACGTAATACATAGATGCACACATACATTCATGTATGTATGCATACATACATACATACATTCATGTAGTCATACTTACATACATTCATACATATATACAAACACCCATGCATATATGCATACATATTATATTCTACATAAATACATAATACACAGATACATATATATTTATAAATACATTTATGCATACATACATTAATACATATAAATATATATTCATACATTCATACATACATGCATGAATACATACATTCATACATGCATATAATCATACATTCATCTACATAAAAACACGCATACATACAAATATACAAACTATATCCTACACAGATGCCTAATGCATAGTTACGTACATTTATAAATACATGCATATATACATATATACATACTATATCCAACACAAATGCATAATACATAGATACGTACATTTATAAATACATACATACATACATATATGCATACATACATACTTGCATACATACATACATACATACATACATACATACATACATACATACATACATACATACATACAAATACATAAACATAGATACATACATTTGTAAATACGTGCATACATTCCCATAAACATATATACTTTTATACATTCATACATACATACATGCATACATACATTCATATAGGCATACTTACATACTTTCATACATACATACAAACACCCATGCATACATGCATACGTATTATATTGTACATAAATACATAATACATAGATACATATATTTATAAATGCATGTATGCATACATATATTTAAACATGCATATGTACATTCATACATACATGCATGCATACATACATTCATATATGCATATAATCATACATTCATTTATACATACAAACACGCATACTTACAAACATACATACTATATCCTACATAGATGCCTAATACATAGTTACGTACATTTATAAATACATATATTTTCAATTCTATAGCAGAAAAAAAAATATTAAATAAATATTTTATGAAAGATTTAGTAAAAAAAAAAAAAAAAAAAAAAAAAAAAAAAAAAAAAAAAAACTGATCGAAATATTTTTTTTCATACAAGAAATATAGGTAAAGAAAGGGGTAAACTTTAAATTCTCTCTCCGAATCAAAGAAAGCTTTTATTCCCTGTGAACATAATTTAAATCAGCTGTGACGTCTTAAATAGTTGCTTATTGTTTTCTGCAATAACTCTTTTTATTTATTACATCAATATTATAGTAATTCATACTTTTATTTATAATACAATTTTTGTGTTCTGTATAAGTTTTAAAATTAAAAATGTATTATTATTATTCCCTTATTACTTTTAAATAATTTTATTTTATTATCGCATCTTATATAATTTTTTTAAAAATACTACTACTTTTAAAAGTTGCCAATTGTGTCTTTTCCAGTTTCAAATTTTCATTAATTAAACATTTTTAACTTTAAATATAGTATTTTATTTAATGTACTTATTTGAAATATTATAATAAAAATATTTAGAAAAAATTTTTAAAAATTTTAAAATACAAATATTAAGTTATTAAATTTTTTTATTATAACATTATAACCTTTGTTATAATTTATAAGTATGCATCTATTCAAAGATCGGTTGGCAAGTTGATTTGTAATGCAAATTTATAAAATGAATGATAGATAGATAAACGGGCAAGAAAGATTGGTTGGTAGATAATTGTGGATAGATAGTTTGAAACAAGCTTGTATGTATGTATGTATGTATGTATGTATGTATGTATGTATGTATGTATGTATATATGTATGTATGTATGTAGGTATGCATAGACAAATTTATGAATGTGTGTGTATATTTGTGTGTATGAATTTATACATAGGTATGTAGGCATGCATTTGTCTTTTAGTATGTACTATGAAAAATAATGAATTAAATCCTTAAAAAATATTTATCTATTTATTTTTTTTCCTGTCTCTTCAAATATCTGCTAATATATATATATATATATATATATATATATATATATATATATATATATATATATATATATATATATATATATATATATATATATATATATATATATATATATATATATATATATATATATATATATATATATATATATATATATATATATATATATATATATATATATATAGGTGGAGTCTAGGGCATTTCGTCTCATCAACTCTCCTGCTTACTAACTCTTCAATCTCTTTCTGCCCGTCGAATTGTTGCGTCACTCTCTCTATACTATCGCTATTACAATGGACACTGCTCTTCTGAACTCTCTCGTCGCATACCTCCTCCTCTGAGAAGGGCTCGTGCGACTCGACTTTCCACACAGTCTCATCCTTTCTCTGTCCAACTCTCTGACCCCAGGCTTAACCGCTATGCTCTGTCCTACATGTACTCTACTGGTAAAGTCTGGAACACACTCCCTTCTTCTATTTTTCCAACTTCCTATGACTTACACACTTTCAAACGTCGTGTATCGGGACACGTCGGCCATTAGTTTGACCAGGCTTCCGTCTTTTCCCCCAACTCTGGTGGAATTTTGGTAGGCCTCTTGCCTTTGCCCACCAGAGGTGATAAAAAAAAATATATATATATATATATATATATATATATATATATATATATATATATATATATATATATATATATATATATATATATATATATATATATATATATATATATATATATATATATATATATATATATATATATATATATATATATATATATAAATTATTGAAATACAAATAAAAATATACAGAAACTTGGAAGTCGTTGTTCGGGTAGAATTTTCCTCAGATTAAAAGAAAAAGTGATTGTCTTATCAATAATGACAGAATAAGCATTTATTTTATTGTATTTATTTTAAGCCTATATCAAGTTTTAAAAACCTTGCTCACTATAGAACATTCCCTACTATGAAGCCTGAACCAAATCGTTGACAGGTAAAGCGATCGACTCTGTTTAAACACAATCGATAGGCTAACATACTTTATTCCCATAACTTAATACAGATTTTATTACTGATATTACTATTATTATTATTAATGCCTGAAACAAATCGTCGACAGGTAAAGCGATCGACTCTGTTCAAACACAATCGATAGGCTAACATACTTTCTTCCCATAACTTAATACAGATTTTATTACTGATATTACTATTATTAATATTATTATTATTATTATTATTATTATTATTATTATTATTATTATTATTATTATTATTATTATTATTATTAGCTTTCGTTGCTATTTAAGCCTATTATTATTATTATTATTATTATTATTATTATTAT
Source organism: Armadillidium nasatum (assembly GCA_009176605.1). Taxonomy (NCBI): domain Eukaryota; kingdom Metazoa; phylum Arthropoda; class Malacostraca; order Isopoda; family Armadillidiidae; genus Armadillidium; species Armadillidium nasatum. Next base: position 31,006 of record SEYY01003361.1, read on the forward strand.
TATTATTATATGATTCGGATGTCGTCAGGAGTGCAGGTGCTTAAAACAGATGGGGAAAAAGAAGAGAGAAGCATTAGATGGAAGAGAAGAGAAAAGAAGTCAAGATAAGAGAAGAGAAGAGAAGAGAGGGACGTATAAGAGAAGAAAAGAGGAAAAAGAAGAAAAGACAATGGAATCGTTACAATCTATACTGAAAATTGTAAAGATTGTTTAAAGAATGCTTAAGAATTGAATTCAAAAGAATATTATTTTCCGAGTAACTTTAAAATAATAATAGATTTATTTTAAAATTTCGGTATTTTTTAAAACAAAATTAAATTAATCTCAATTAAATTATTATTCAAAATCTCTGGTGAAGCAACATAACTTTCAGGTAAAATACTTTCGCTGCTTAAATGAAAATTTGACGTTAGCATTAAGAAAAATTTAAAAAAAATTTAAAAAATTTTAAAAAAATACAAAATTTAAAAAATAGACTTTGGATTAGGTGACAGATTTGAATCATGAAGAATACTTCTTCACTCGGTTATAGAGGCTGGGAATCCCTTAACCGGTTTTTTCCTCTTCCCAAGTACAATTGCAGGAATTGCTTTTCCTGCAATTGACACCACCCTGCACCATGCGGGATATGGTGTAGAGCAGCGGTTCCCAACCTGGGGTACGCGTACACAAAAAAAAAAATATATTAATTAAAAAAGAATGTAAAAGAAAAAAATTAATAAAATATAGATTATTATTATTATTATTATTATATATATATATATATATATATATATATATATATATATATATATATATATATATATATATATATATATATATATATATATAGATCGAAGGTACTTCGTAAAAAAAAAAATTATGAAGGGGTACGGGATTGGGATTTAGAGCCTATTTAGGCCTATTATTATTATTCGAATGGTGATGGAAAAAAATTGAAATCAGAGCTATTTGCATTTTCTTATTTTATAATGTTATTTTACAATTTTCAATCAAACTATTTTACAGTATTTGATGATAAACATAAAATTAACTCCATATTTTTATTTTTTTTTTAAATTATATTTCTAGGCTTATCAAAAAATACCGACTTTAGGCCTACATTAAAGTAAGAAAAGTTAAACTTCAGTTCATATCGCTAAGTTTTGCAAGGGTTGTAAGAGGAATCGAGCGCTTTATAGGGAGAGGCTTACTGCTGAGCAGCGATGTGAGAACTCTTTAAGAGGAGCGGATAGTGCAGAAATGTCTAGGATTTTTTTACATTGTTAAAATCAAATATGTAAATAGATTTCGTAATGCTGAGAAAGAATATGAACATCATAAGATCCTGTGAGCAGCCTCCTTTCAGTAGATTTGGCCCCTCCAAAAAAAATTTTTTAAATTTTGTTGAAATCAAATTCTGTGTTATCTTGCAATTTCTAAATTACAAGAGATAAAGCAAACATATTTAATATCTGAAATGTACGTGTCATTTCGAACTTTAAACCCTTCTTGG
>SEYY01003361.1:37500-50717 GCA_009176605.1 Armadillidium nasatum
TATATATATATATATATATATATATATATAATATGATTCGACTGCCGTCGTGAGTGGATGTGCTTGGAAGCAGTTGGGAAGAAGAAAAGTTAGGACCATCACAAAGAAGGCAGAAGAGGAGAGAAGAGAAGACAAGGGAAGAGAAGGCTTTAGTCTGAAGCTTCAAGATCTTCTCCCTGAAGTTACAGAGTTTCGTTTGTGGAAATATGCATGAAGAATGATATTGACCAATCAAAGGTTAAAGAAAAAATTTAATATTTCGTTATTATATTTCAGTATTTTTTTAAATAGTAAATTAAAAGTAGTTCAATAAAAAATTTTTTTTCGTGAAGCAACACATCTTCCATTCAAAGGACTTTCGGCAATTAATGGAAAATTAAATATTAAAAGGAAAAAAAAAAAAAGAATTAAGTAATCTCTGGTCAATAATGAATGATGATTTCGTCGCAGTCGAGTCAGAAGAAGATTAGTTCTTTGCATGATTTTAAAGACTGGGAACCCTTTTCAACCAGGTTTTATTCCCATGTACGATTGCAGGAATGTCAAATTTTCTGCAATTGACTCCACCCTGCATCATGCGGGATATGGTGTATTGTATAAAAAAAAAAATAATAATAATTAGCACTAAAAATTATACATGTAAACATATATAAACACACCTACACACATTCATACATACACATTTGCAAAATATTACAGGCCTTTAAAACGATTTTTATTATAATTAATAGGTTATATATATATATATATATATATATATATATATATATATATATATATATATATATATATATATATATATATATATATATATATATATATATATATATATATATATATATATATATATATATATATATATATATATATATAATTTAATTATAAATTTTTAAATAAATTAAAATGGTAAGGAAAAAAATAAAAAAACTTCTCAACAAGTTATGATCGAAAGGTGTTAAAAAGAGAGTTCTCCTTATGTATTCTTTTCCTTGATCTTTATTATAATTTAATCATAATAACTATTTGCAATAGTTTTATTTATTATAAGGAGTATAGTAGTACTTTTGTTACATTATAATTAATTATCATACCTTTAATATGGAACTGTTTTCTAATTTTTAATATGAAAAACATATAATTGAAGCCACAGAAGAGAATCGAACGTTTGCAAAACATTTCATTTTTCAAAAATTTTCGTCCTTTCCAAAATTTTTTATATATATTGCTGTTGAAATATTTGTTATCTGTATATGAAATAATTGTAATGTATATGTGTTCTTTTACTGTTAATAGACTTTTCTCCCATGTTTACACCTTCCTTTAAAATTTTATTTTCATGAAAATGACTTCATAAAAAAATTTATTTCTTGTGTGTGTGTGTGAGTGTGTGTGTGAGAGAGAGAATATATATATATATATATATATATATATATATATATATATATATATATATATATATATATATATATATATATATATATATATATATATATATATATATATATATATATATATATATATATATATATATATATATATATATATATATATATATATATATATATATATATATATATATATATATATATATATATATATATATATATATATATATATATATATATATATATATATATATATATATATATATATATATATATATATATATATATATATATATATATATATATATATATATATATATATATATATATATATATATATATATATATATATATATATATATATTGTAAAATTTAAGTAGACCAAAATTAATTCAGTCAACCGCTGAAAAAAAAAAAAAAATGTTTCTTACGCAGATGTTCAAAATAAATCATTCTTCATATGAGTATTTTTTTTGCAATCATCTAATTATATGATTCACATATTTTATAATGTTTCAATAACAAAGTTATTAAGTATTTTAATTTAAATTTTACGTCTGGCAAGGTCAAACATTTCCTTTGTGTCTACAGTAGCAAAATCAGCTGATCTGTACACCAAACAAATTTATATATCACTCCATTTAATTTTAATTGAATTAATCACGTTATTTTAATTTTAATTGAATTAAAATAATTAAAATAATAATTAATTAGATTTCTGTTTTATTATCAGTCATCTCCTTTTTTATTATTTATTGTTATATATATATATATATATATATATATATATATATATATATATATATATATATATATATATATATATATATATATATATATATATATATATATATATATATATATATATATATATATATATATATATAAATTTTACGTCTGGCAAGGTCAAACATTTCCTTTGTGTCTACAGTAGCAAAATCAGCTGATCTGTACACCAAACAAATTTATATATCACTCCATTTAATTTTAATTGAATTAATCACGTTATTTTAATTTTAATTGAATTAAAATAATAATTAATTAGATTTCTGTTTTATTATCAGTCATCTCCTTTTTTATTATTTATTGTTATATATATATATATATATATATATATATATATATATATATATATATATATATATATATATATATATATATATATATATATATATATATATATATATATATATATATATATATATATATATATATATATAAAATAAATGAATTTTCAGTTCTCGGCACGGCCATACTATGGCACGGCTCACTTGTGTAGCAAGTAAAAAATAACTCTTTTTACGGCCCTTAACGCAACATTAAAGTGAGTCGTAATAAATGGTTTCAGATCATTGTGAAAGATTAATGTTAAATAATCATTGAAGCGTTAGTAATCTGACATGGTATGGTGCGATTTGAAGAAGTTGGTACAGTTCGAGGTGCTGAAACTTGGGGATAACGGATATTCAGAAGGTATTCAACAAGATATTGAACAAATTGCAGAATGTAAAGACAAAATGAGAGGAGGATCTCGGGACAAATAACGAATGTACGTGAGGTTTGTGAAGCCGATGCAGTCATGCAACGATCACTTCGTGTTGACGATTGAGAAATTAGGATCATGATATTAGTTAATATAAGGTTTCACTTTTCTCAGTTTGTCACGAGGATCAATTATCCAGTACTCTACAGTCACGACCTAAAACCTCGGCAGAATTCAAAAGAGTAGTCAGTCGATGAGAGGCAACCCTATCGAATGGAGAGAGCCTGAGCTAATGCTACGTGGGGTAACCCGTTTTGCGCCTACTGCCAGTTACCACGATGTAGAAATTTCTTGTTTCTTGCATTTGTAAGATTTATGAAGAAACTGTTGAACTAAGAACACCGGGAGTTTTTAGAATTTGTTGCCTTTTAAAGCGCCTGCAGAGCGATACACTAATCTGAGGAAATAACCACAGGTTGATCTAGGATAAAGTATAAAATCCGAAGGCTATCGGTATTGCATTTAGTTCTGTTGTTAAAATTCGGTATTTGAGGAAAAAGAAAAGGTTTCACTTGAATTTCGAAGATATTAGTTCTGTGGAAGAGAGTGTCGAGTAGATTATCAGACGAAGAAACTGTCTTTTTGAGGCACTGAAAACCAGGTTTTCTTTGCTCTAATTAGATATACGAGGACGGTCAGTTGCTCCAGGCAACAAAACACTAAGGAACACCACTATTTTTAGAATTAAAGTTTATTATTAGGAAATCGATTTACAAATATTGCTAAAAATAATACTTTTAATAAATTATTAAAAAGTTTACAGCTTTTCGAAAATTTTGACGTACGTTGATAATCTTTCCCACTCCAAAAAATTATGTTATTAAAATAGATTTTAGTTGGGCTAGAACTATAGACAAAAAAATGACAAAACTTCGAAATCATACGTGATAAAACATTTATATATTCAAACCTCTAAAATTCGGAGAAAAAACAAAATGCTTCAAAGAAACCAACAGCTCGTAAGTCACGAATATAAACAATTTCAAGTTTTTATATAGCAACTAATGGTAGAGTATTCAAATTTTTAACTAAGTGATATAGATCAGCTGTACCTTCCATTATTTTGTTAGCAGTTACATTCTCATATATATATATATATATATATATATATATATATATATATATATATATATATATATATATATATATATATATATATATATATATATATATATATATATATATATATATATATATATATATATATATATATATATATATATATATATATATATATATATATATATATATATATATATATATATATATATATATATATATATATATATATATATATATATATATATATATATATATATATATATATATATATATATATATATATATATATTATATAATTATTTATATATTATTATTATTTTATTAATATTTTATATTTTTATTTAAAAGCCTATTTAATTTTATAAAATATGGTATAAAATATATATATATATATATATATATATATATATATATATATATATATATATATATATATATATATATATATATATATATATATATATATATATATATATATATATATATATATATATATATATATATATATATATATATATATATATATATATATATATATATATATATATATATATATATATATATATATATATATATATATATATTAAACTTAAAATTTTTAAAACATTGGTAATGAAAAGCACTGAAAACATTTTCACTTTTATAAGCATCAGTACTTAAAAATAAAATATACATTCAATTTGCTGTGTTTAAAGTAACCGGAAAAAGAAATAAAATAAAGGTTAAAAATTTTTTAGACTTTATGGACTTCCTGAACCTTCTTCTAAATATTAAAAAATTCAAAAAATTTAGACTCTATTTATGGAGTTCAGAAACCTTCTAAATATTAAAAAAATTAAATGAGCCTTCTTCTAAATATTAAAAAAATTTAAAAAAAAATTAAAAACTTAAAAAAATTAAGAAAATTTAGACTCTATTCATGGATTTCCTGAACCTTCTTCTAAATATTAAAAATATTAAATGAACCTTCTTCTAAATATTAAAAAAATAAAAAAATTAAAAAATTAAAAAAATTAAAAAAATTTAGACTCTATTCATTATTCATGGATTTCCCGAACCTTCTTCTAAATGTCTGCCTCATGCCAATAATTTTCGATCGAACAAGCTTAATTCTCGATTCTTCATCCTTATCATTGAATATTTCTTTGTTTTTGTCTAGGAATATAGAAATATGTTTCTTTGCTGAAATGAAAGAAAATGAGAAATAAATAAATAAAATGACATGTTGATAATATTCATTTAACGTTTTTAAACATGTAGATATCAATGACTAGAGCAAATTTAGTAACTTTTTCCGATTAATTAATAATTTTACATTCATATATATATATATATATATATATATATATATATATATATATATATATATATATATATATATATATATATATATATATATATATATATATATATATATATATATATACTTTCGGCCGGTCCAGATTTAGCTACTTTTCGAAAAATCTGGCAACCTGTTCCTAACGGTCTTTTCTGCATTTGCGTGCGATCCTGCATTCTCAGGGACCTTCCAGACCTTTTCTTTGTCGGTTCACGGACCCGCGCGGACCCCAAGATTCGAGTCAATTTCAGTCGGTCTGAACCGCAAAGAAAATGGTCAGGAAAGAGGGTGAGGTGAACGCAGCGATTTTGCAAACTCAGGCAACTTCCTGATACCATTTTTAAGGGTTCACGGGGTTCCCGCGGGGGCCCCTTCCTCAGACTTGAGGCCAATTTCAATGGGATGAACCCTCCAAAATGGTGTCCTGATACCATTTTTGGGAGGTTCACGGGGTTCCCGCGGGGGCCCCTTCCCCAGACTTGAGGCCAATTTCAATGGGATGAACCCTCCAAAATGGTGTCAGGAAAGAGCGTGAGGTGAATTTGAGCGGAGTGATTTGCCTTGGAAATCAAAAATCGTAGTAGGATGATGGCAGTAGTGTTAAAACTGGAAGAAAGAAGAATATGTTTGATACAGGTGTATGCACCACACCAAGGGAGACCACAGGATGAAAAGGTAGAATTTTATGAACAATTACAAGACTTGTATGATAGCATAAATGTAGAGCTGAAAATTCTCATGGGAGATTTTAATGCTCACATAGGAAGAGACAGAGAAGGAGTGGAAACAGTAATTGGAGCGTATGGTGTGGGAGAAAGAAATCCTGAAGGGGAGAGACTGTTGGATTTCTGTGTGAGAAATGACTTAGCTGTTATGAACACCTTTTATGCACACAGAGAATCCCAAAAATTCACTTGGTATCGATGGAATAGTGTAGAAGGAAGGTATGTGGATAAATCAATGATCGACACGTTTCTGGTAAATGATAAGAGAATAGTGAGAGATGTTAAGAGTATACCATCGGTATCTTTGGACTCGGACCACAGGTTAGTATTGGGTAAGTTCAAACTAAGGAAACCCCGGATTTTAAGAGCTATATGTAGAGAGAGGTTGGCCGTAGAAAAATTGAAGGAGGCTGACATAAAAGAACTGCTTAGCATTAGGTTAGCGGATTGTAAACCTACTTACCGTGAAGAATTCAAGGGAGTGGAGGAGGAATGGAGAATGTTTAGAGACAAGGTAGGGGAATGTGCCAGGGAAACGTTGGGAGTTAAAAGGATGGGAACAAGGAAGAAAAAGACCATATGGTGGAATGAAGAAGTGAGACAGGTAATGACGAAAAATGAAGCGTTTAGAAGGTGGATGAAGAGAAGAGATCCGGAAAGCAGACGCGAATATGTGGTCTGTAGAAACATAGCAGAGGAAGTGAAGAGAAACGCAAAAGATGAGTCTTGGGAAAGAGTAGGCGAACAACTAAGGGAGGATATGCACGGAACTAGAAAGTTGATATACAACATGGCGAAAACATATAAGGGACGAAATCCGGGGGTGACTCGTTCCATTAAGAATAAGGATGGAATGTTGGTGATAGAGCAAGTGGAAGTCATGAGCAGATGGACGGAATATTTTTCGGAATTGTATGATTGTCGGGATGCAGTGGTGGATGATGGAGAGGTGAGGGAGGAAATAGACCAGGAATATGGACAACACCCAATGACGATAGAGGAGGTTAAGAAAGCTATCAGGAGTATGAAAAATGGAAAAAGCCCGGGATGTGACGAGCTGCCTGCTGAGATATGTAAGGTAGGAGACGACGTGGCTAAGTGGCTACTGAGACTCTTTAACGGATTATGGAGAGAAGAAAGAATACCATCTGATTGGGGTAGAGCAATAATGTGCCCTATTTTTAAAAAAGGGAATAAGAGTGAATGTGCAAATTATAGAGCGATATCCCTCTTCCCCCATGTGAGCAAAATATTTAAAAGAATTTTGGAGAGGAGACTGAGAGTAAGCGTGGAGGAAAAACTAAACCATGCACAACATGGCTTCAGACCAGGCAGAGGAACAACTGATTTAATTTTCAGTCTGAAGATGCTTATTGAAAAGAACTGGGAGTGGGCTAAGGAAATGTATATTGCATTTATAGATCTGGAGAAGGCTTTTGACACCGTACCAAGAGAGAAATTGTGGGAAACACTTAGGGATCCTTTTTATGAGGTGGACCCAAAATTGATTAGGCTAATACGAGGAATGTATAAAACCAGCGAAAGTGCAGTGAGAACGGCACATGGCATAGGTGATTGGTTTCCGGTGAGATCTGGAGTGAGACAAGGTGGAGTGATGTCACCTCTACTTTTTATTATATATATGGATAAGTGTACCAGTGTCTCTTCTGGTGGGCAAAGGCCGGAGGCTGACCAAATTCCACCAGAGATGGGGAACATTCTGAATCTGGTCGCTAATGGCCGACGTGACCCGTCACACGACGCTTAAAAGTGTGTAAGTCAAAGAAAGTTGGGAAACAGATAAAGGGAGTGTGTTCCAGACTTTACCAGTAGAGTACATAAGAGTGAGCATAGCGGGTACGTCTGGGGTCGGAGAGTTGGACAGAGAAAGGATGTGACTCTGTAGAAAGTCGTATGCGAGCCCTTCTCAATGGAGAAGGTATGCGATGTAAGAGTTCATAAGAGCAATGTCCTTTGAAATAGCGATGGTATAGAGAAAGTGACGCAACAATTCGACGGGAAGAAAGAGATTGGAGAGAGTAAGAGCAAAAAAGTTTATAAGACGAAAGACCCTAGACTCCACCTTTCCGAGAAGAGTTGTATGTGTGGAACCACCCCAGATGTGCGAGGCGTACCCCATAAAGGGGCGAACAACACCCCTATACAGAGCAAGCAACTGGGGTGGAGTAAAAAAATTACGAAGGCACCTTAGATCACCCAACCTCTTAGAAGTTAGAAAAAATGTGATCTTTCCAAGAGAGATCATGAGAAAAATTAACACCGAGAATATTGAGGACAGATGAAGGTTTGAGTTGAATGTTTCCGAAGAAGATATCAAAGTTGTGTGGAAGATTGTGTCGAGTAGAAAGATGGAAGAATTGAGTTTTTGAGGCCTTGAAAACGACCATGTTTTCTCTGCCCCAATTTGAAATACGAGAAAGATCAAAGGTCAGTTGCTCCAAGGCTATCCTTCTTGAATCTATCAACTGCTGTTTGGAGGAACGTCTTTCAAATTGAAAGGAGTAATGAAGGGTGGAGTCATCGGCATGGGAGTGTATCGGAGACGAATTAATAGAGAGAAGATCATTGATGAAAATTAAAGAGAGAGTTTCAGATAGAAAAGGTCCTTGAGGAACACCACTATTTCTAGATTTATTGGAAGAATGGTGTCCGTCTACAACAGCTGCTATAGACCGACCGGAAAGGAAATTAGAGAGAAGGTTACGGAGAGGATAGATTCCGAAAGAGGGAAGTTTGGAAATCAAAGCTTTGTGCCAGACTCTATGAAGGCTTTCGACATTTCTAGCGCCACAGCGAAAGATTCACCGAAACCCTGAAGAGCGGAGGACCAAGAGTCAGAAAGTAGGGAAATGAGATCACCAGTAGAACGCTTTTTACGAAAGCCATGCTGAATCTCAGAGATAAGATTTGAAGAATTAAGGTGTTTCCAAATTTTCCTGTTAAGGATAGATTCGAAAATTTTGAAAGAACTGAGGTTAAAGAAATACGACGGTAATTAGAGGTTGAGAGGAGTCCCTCTTCTTCAGCACAAGTTGAATGAGCTCACGTTTCCAGAAAGAAGGGAATGTCAATTTAGAAAGGCAAAGACGAAATAGTTTACCAAGGCAGGGTGCAAGCTCTGAAGTACAAGTTTTGAGAACCACAGGAGGAATACCATCAGGATCATACGCCTTCTTAGTGTTAAGCTCTGAGAGAGCAGAAATGACATCTTTAGAAGAAATTACAATGTTAGGCATAAATGAGTTTGAGGGGGTTGAAGGAGGAGGAATAGCTCCGGAAACGTCTAAGGTAGAATTAGAGGAAAAATTTTGAGCGAAGAGTTCAGCTTTAGTAGAAGGTAAATTGGCAGTTGGGCCATCAGAGTAAACTAGAGGAGGGAAAGAGGAAGAAGCAAAGTTAGAGTTGACATTTTTTTGCAAAATGCCAGAAAGGTCGAGAGGAAGATTAGCCAGAAAGATTATTGCATTTTTGGCGGAGAATTTTTTTTTTTGGTGTCTCGAAGAATAGATTTTCCACGATTCCGGGATGAAATATAAACTGTATGAGTTTCAGGAGTTTGAAGACGACGGTAATCTCTAAAGGCAGCATTCCTACGGCGGATATCGCGAGAACTAGCAGAGTTAAATCAAGGATTATTAGGTTTAGTAGAATTGAAAGAATATGTAATATACGCCTCCGTGCCAGAGAGAATCACCTCTGTTATACGCTCAGAAACTCCGAAGGACCCCTCCCACGAAAGCAATAATCATTCCATGGGAAATCAAAGAAATACAACCGCAAGTAAGTCAGACCAGTTAGCAGCTCCGAAATGCCAGAAACGTCTCCTCGCCGAATGTGGGGGCCGTTCTTACGGAAGACTTGAAGAGACAGAACAAGATACGGAGATAAAAAGGTGATCGGATGAACACAGAGGAAAGAAAGAGTTTAACAGTTTAAGGAGAAGGATAAGAAGTAAGGAAAAGATCAGATATGTTGGGTTCATCACCAAGACGGTCCGGGATACGGGTAGGGAGTTGCACCAACTGCTCAAGGTTGTTGGTGGTGAACATTGAAATTACCTAAAAGAATAATTTCGGAGAAAGGAGAAGAAGAAAGAATGTGCTCTTTTTTGGAGTTTAAGTAGTCGAAGAATTTTGGATAGTCAGTAGAATTAGGAGATAAATAGACAGAACTAATAAATTTGGTAGTAGAATTGCAAGAGAGCTAAAGCCATAAAGTAGATAACTCAGAAGACTCCAAATTAGAGACACGAGAGCAAATAGCATCGTATTTTATATATATATATATATATATATATATATATATATATATATATATATATATATATATATATATATATATATATATATATATATATATATATATATATATATATAATATATATATATAATATATATATATAATATATATAAAGTTGAGATAGCTTCGTTCCTTGTGAACTTCCATCTAATCAGAAAGGTTAAAGCCAACACCAAGGGTCTCCACATATTATTTATTACAGTGTGAACGTTTCAAACCTTAACTCGGTCCGTCCTCAGCACAATCTAAGTTCTAAAAATTTTCTAATTTAAAATATAAACCAAATAATTTCATTAACTATATATAAAAATACTAAAATAATAATAATAACAATTACAATAAAATAATAAAAAATATAAGAATTATATTGATATTAAAATAACAAACAAAAACCAAGACTAAAGTCGAAATTTTGCATCACCAAGAAATATTAAAAAGGGGCTGGACTATTTAGGAAAAAGGACTTCATCACTGTGTGAAAAGAACAGTAGAAGAAGCTTGATCATTTAAGGATGGGGAATGAGTTTTTATATATAAAGACTCCAATATCCTACGATCAAGAAGAGAAGACGAATGTCGGAGTATAGAGAAATCGGAAGAAGAAAAAGGATGGGTATCTCCATGGTCTCTTATGGCAGAGTGTTCCGGAGAAGAAAGAGGAAGGTCAGTTCTGAAGGAAACTCCTCTATGTTTATCAATCCTCACTTTTAATTGTAGACCAGTTTGGCCTACATAAGCCGCATTACAGCTGGCACACTTAAATAAGTATATTAATGAGGATCTGAGAAACATTGGGATAGATTCCTTATGTCTGAAGAAAGTGTGAATTGAGAGAGAGTTAGAATTTATAAGAATAAACTGGCAATGGGGAAATGTAGCCTCAAGTACAGTAAGAATAGATTTGTTAAGTTGGGATGTAAGGGATCCTATAAAAGGAAGTTTTAGATATATTTTTTGTTTAGGAACAGTAGGAAAACGATGAGCAGGTCTGAAGATATTAACGAGGAACTCGTTAATACTTTTTTCCACTTGGAACTTAGGGAATAGATTGAAATGGAAAGGAATTTTAATAAATTCCATCTCTTTATGGAATAAATGCCAGTCAGAGCAAATTTTAAATGCTCTATAGATTCTAGATCTTAGACCTGATAGAATAAACTTAAGAGGTATGTTGCTGAAATAGTTTGTAGCAAGAAGGGTAGAAGTAGGTTTTCTATAAACAGATGTTTTAAATATGTTGTTAATATGAGTAACATATACATCAAGAAAGGATATGGAATTATTAACTTCTTGTTCCATGGTGAATCTCATGCTGTTGTGTCTCTCATTCATATAATGTAGAAACAAATTGGCATGATCTTTCTCCTTGAAAACTACGAAGCAATCATCCATGTAGCGGCGATAAAGAAGGGGTTTGAATAGAGGGGGGCATTGCCTGATCCATTGTTTTTCATAATAGCAGAGAAAGCTATTTGCAAAAGCAGGACCTAAAGGAGAGCCCATGGCCATACCATCAAATTGGCTGTATAGTTCCCCGTCGAAAAGGAAAATAGAATCTTCAACAGACAATTTTAAAAGTTTGGTGAAGGAGGGAAGATCCATTCCCATTATGTTTTGATTGTTATGAAATAATTCATTAGTTATGATGTTGATGGTTTCAGATATAGGAAGATTTGTATATAAAGATTCAATATCAAAGCTTGTCATGAAACAAGTGCCAAAAGAAGAAGAATTTAGGCAATTGATAAAGTCGAAGGTGTCTGACAAGGTATACTCGTTTTTAGTTAGAGGATCTAAGATAGGAACAAAAAATTTGGCAAGATTGTAGTTAGGAGAGTTAATAGCAGAAATGATAGGTCGTAGTGGAATATTAGGTTTTTGTATTTTAGGAAGGCCGTATAGAACACCTGGAACAGACCCAGAAGTAAAGAGGTTATTGTAATTTTGAGTTAAAATATTCCTTGAAGATAACGAACGTAGAAAAGGTATTTATTCTATCTTCAAGTTTTAAAACGTATTTAAAGACGTCTGTTTTTAATTTTTTAAATTTTGTTGTATCTGAAAGAAGTTGTTTCATTTTAGTAATGTAATCACTTCTATTCATGATAACAACTCCCGACCCTTTATCCGGCTTGCTTATAATTATAGATTTATCCTTTTTGAGAGAACGAAGGATCTTCAAGTCGTTGAATGAAAATACTGGGCAGAAGTTTTTAAATTTGTTAAATTTGAAGAAAAACTTGTTTGACAGATGTTTGAATTCATTTTTAACATTATATTTTGAGGTAGGTAAAGGAAGCAATTCATTAAGAGAATGTAAAGCTTTTTCAAAGCTTAAGAAGTAGCTGTGAAAATCAAGTCTAAACATAGGTAACTTAAAGTCGAGTCCTAAAGCCAAAATCCTCAGTTCATCTTTCTTAAGAATTTTGTCACTGATGTTCGTCACAATTTTGTTTGGATCAGATTCAAGATTAGTACGTAGTCCTAGTTTATCCAACTTAGAGTTATGACGACGAAGAATGTTATTTTTAAAGGAGTTAACACTCTTTTGGCATATTCTATTAGCGTAAATAAAATCTAAAGGAGACAACTTCATTTTCAGGTCCTTCTCTAAATCCTTCCGTGATTTATCAAGATTGAAAATGTACCTTTGTTTAGAGTTTAATTCTCGTAGAAGTTTAGAAGTTTTCAAGTTTTAAAACTTGAAGATAGAATAAATACCTTTCTACGTTCGTTATCTTCAAGGAATATTTTAACTCAAAATTACAATAACCTCTTTACTTCTGGGTCTGTTCCAGGTGTTCTATACGGCCTTCCTAAAATACACAAACCTAATATTCCAC
>SEYY01003362.1:12500-15000 GCA_009176605.1 Armadillidium nasatum
TATATATATATATATAAATGTAAAAAAATAAATCAGTGATTATTCATAATCATTGGCAAAATGATAAATATATCTCTAAAAAATTTTCAATTTCTCAACCACTCACAGGTCGGAGAGTACAGAGGCTGAGCCTCACCTTTGACAAATGTTCATGTGCCATGCATTTGTGTTTTCAGTATTTGGAAAATCAAATATATCTCCGTCTTTCCGTAATTAAATAATATATATATATATATATATATATATATATATATATATATATATATATATATATATATATATATATATATATATATATATATATATATACATATATATATATATTACCATATATATATATAAGGTATAATTAAAGTCTGCTAACACTCTCGCAGATCAAATATTCATTAAACATCGAAATTTAAAGTTTGCTATAGGGGAATCGAACCCGGGCCCTTTAGCACACAAAGCATAGAGTTTTACCTCTCTCTCTCTCTGTATATATATATATATATATATATATATATATATATATATTATATATATATATATATATATATATATATATATATATATATATATATATATATATATATATATATAATAAACGAAGCTATTTAAACTTTCTCAATAAGGATTAAATAGTGAGCAACGATAAATAGTTTGTCTTCAAACAAACTTTCGCTACAGACCTTATGTATCTCCTTCCCCCTTAATTACAACTTCACCCCCTTCCCCCCAACTACCCGTATTGTTCCGAAAGCCTCCATCTACCCCTCCCCCTCTCCCCAAACTTAAGACGATGTTGCAATATTAATTTGCCAATTTGGAATCGAATAGTTTTGAATTAAAACGCGTAAGACGTTCGTATAAATTTCCATATTAAAATTATTCTTTCGGAATTTGAATTACGACCACTATTTCTATTTTTTATTTTACAAATGATCTCTCAAATAAACACACACATGCATACATGTACACGAATATATATATATATATATATATATATATATATATATATATATATATATATATATATATATATATATATATATATATATATATATATATATATATATATATATATATATATATATATATATATATATATATATATATATATATATATATATATATATATATATATACTATATAAGGTTCAAGGAAATCTTAATTCAATTAAAAAAAAATTTATTTCAAAGTTTTTGGAATAAAAAAGTTTTTGCATTTTAATTCAATATATTCAATATAGATTTTATTTTTTTTTTCATTTTTTTTTTTTTAATAAATTTAAAAAAAAAAAAAAAAAAAAAATTTTTTTTTTTTTTTTTTTTTTTTTTTTTTTTTTTTTTTTTTTTTTTTTTTTTTTTTTTTTTTTTTTTGCTTCCCTATTTCTATCATTCGTTTTTAACGAAGTTCTAAATGTTAACAGGATTTAAGGGGAAGAAAAGGATAAAATGTATTTGGAAAATAGAATTTTTTTATTTTTTATTATTATTATTATTAATTAACGTTATTATTATTATTATTATTATTATTATTATTATTATTATTATTATTATTATTATTATTATTATTATTATTATTATTATTATTAATATTAGGTAATTTTTTTTAAAATTTAAATTATGTATTATTTGTGATATTTTTTCTTGAAAATTTTATTTTTATGATAAATTTTCACTCAAATTTTGTATTGTACTAAATTTTATCACAAAAAGTTATTCTTATGTGATAATGTCACTCAAATTGTGTATCACGTGCTAAATTTTATGTGATAATTTTTCACTCAAATTGTGCATTATGTCTCAAATTTCATTTATTTCATAATTTTTCTCTCAAATTTTGTATTGTATTAAATTTTATTACAAAAAAAAATTATTTTCATGTGATAATTTTTCACTCAAATTGTGCATTATGTCTCAAATTTCATTTATTTGATAATTTTTCTCTCAAATTTTGTATTGTATAAATTTATTAAAAAAAAAAAAAAAAAATATATATATATATATATATATATATATATATATATATATATATATATATATATATATATATATATATATATATATATATATATATATATATATATATATATATATATATATATATATATATATATATATATATATATATATATTTATTTAATTTTTCACTCAAATTGTGCATCATGTCTCAAGTTTCATTTATTTCATAATATTTCTCTCAAATTTTGTATTACGTTAAATTTTATCAAAAAAAAAATTTATTTTCATGTGATAATTTTTCACTCAAATTGTATATCATGCTAAGTTTTATCACACAAATACTATCTTTATTCATTTATCACTCAAGTTGTGTATATATATGAAAATGGAAAATGGTCTAAAAAAAATAATTTGGAAAGAAGTAAAAAAAAAATTAGAAAGTAGTCAAAAAAATTTGGAAAGCAGTCTTAAAAAAAACTTTGGAAAGTAGTCTACAAATAAAAGTTTTGAAAGTAGTATAAAAACTGTGGAGAGTAGTCTTAAAAAAACTTTGG
>SEYY01003362.1:22500-25000 GCA_009176605.1 Armadillidium nasatum
AGTGTTTTAGGATTCCAATTGATGAGTTAGGGTGACAGTGTTTTAGGATTCCAATTGATGAGTTAGGGTGACAGTGTTTTAGGATTCCAATGATGAGTTAGTGGTGACAGTGTTTAGGGATGCTAATGAAGAGTTAGTGGTGACAGTGTTTTGGTATGTCGATGAAGTAATCTCGATTACCTTTCTTAAGGGAGAATGGAAGATTACTGCAGCATGTTAACATAAAGTTTGAAAAAATTGATTGTTGGTGATAAAAAAGACTTGGAAATATAAACTGAGAAATTGTTTTAAACCAAGGCAACTCCCCTATACATTATTCGACCCCATTTTAGCTTAGAAATCTCCACATCTTACAAGCTTTCTTCCCCAAACTTAGTATCCATTTTAATTAATCTAATTCTCACCATACTCCTGTAGGTGCTAGAACCTGTCAGCTGTCTCGAACAAGACATGAGTTTCTTGAGCAAAGCAATCAGTTGGTGGCTTGCTAGGCCTATCCCAACACACTGAACCACTTTTTATTATAGGTTACCACCTTACCACTGTACCACTTTATTATTATTAATTAATCTAATAACGTTGTTAATATCATAAAAGAATGCGAAACACATTATTTTTCTTAGAGTAAGCGAAAGAGAGTATAAATACTTTTATAAAATTAAATTTAAAAAAAAAATTCTGAAATTAAAAATAATTTTTAAGAAATATTTTTAAAAACAATTTCAAAGTTTAAAAATATTTATTTTTTTATAAATATTTTTAAAACCAATTTACAGATTGAAATATTTTTTTTTTACAAATATCCTTTTAAGAACAATTTCAAAAATGATAAATATTTTTAAAAATATTTTCAAAAATTAAAAATAATTTTTCAAAAAAAATTTATTTATTTCCCAAGGAAAATATAAATAATGTTCTTTTTCCAACCTTTTTATAAAGCATATATTTTTATATGCTTCTTGCATAAAAGTTCCAAGACTCATCTATGTATAGCGTTCATTTATATCAAAAATATGCATCCTCTACCATCTGATGAAAACGTATGTGTTTATTTGCAATATGATGTCTTAATAGAGCAAGGTAATAATAAGAGCTGGAGCAGCAACGCCTGAATCTTTATTTATATATACTCTCTTTAAGCTTGCGCGCTAACCACTAGATGGCTTTCTCTATAACTCTCTAAATAGAAATAGTCTGTGAGAGTTATATCTGACTTTAAACTTTATTATATAACCGTCTTCGAGTGAGGGATTCGACCTTTGACCTCGTTGCCCTTTGCTTAAGTTGCGGTCGGGGGAGTCCCTTGGGATTGACGTCATGACTGAAGATCATGAGTAGTTCTAATGTTTTTCCTTTCGAATCGCCATGGCCTAGTGGTTAGCGCACAAGACTTACCATCTTAGTGGTTACTGTTTCGAGTCCAATAGCAGACATTAAATTTCTATATATAAATAGTCTGTGAGAGTTATAGTAGACTTTAATATATATATATATATATATATATATATATATATATATATATATATATATATATATATATATATATATATATATATATATATATATATATATATATATATATATATATATATATATATATATATATATATATATATATATATATATATATATATATATATATATATATATATATATATATATATATATATATATATATATATATATATATATATATATACTTTTATTTGAAAAACGTAAAGCCGTTAAATAAAAGTAATTTCCCCCTTAAAAAATAAAAATATTTTTCCAACCAAAAAAAAAAACAAAAAAAAAAAATACATAAAAAAAATTTTGAGTGAAAATAAATTTTTTCAGGTATTAAAAAAAAAAAATATAATAATTAGAAATGATAAATTGATTTTCGACCCTATTCGTCATTTCTATTTTTTTATTTTTATTATTATTATTTTTATTTTTATTTTTGATTTATTTATATTCTTTTTAATCTTTTTTTTTCCTATTCATGGGTAAAAATGAAACGAATTTTCAAAAAGTTTAAATCTCTTGTATTATGAAAGATTTAGATGCTTCATATATATATATATATATATATATATATATATATATATATATATATATATATATATATATATATATATATATATATAGAGAGAGAGAGAGAGAGAGAGAAAGTAGAGAAAGAGAAAAGTATTTGTCCGATGCTCTACTTCGAAACCTTCTATTCTGCACAATGATTAATATGAGAGAGAGAGAGAGAGAGAGAGAGAGAGAGAGAGAGAGAGAGAGAGAGAGAGAGAGAGAGAGAGAGGGAGAGAGAGAGCTTAAAAATGGTTAAAGCTAAAACATATATCAGAGAAATAACTCTTTTAGATACTACAGTTGAATTTCGTGCGCCGTGACATTTCGAAAGACCTTGCTAAAAAGTCAAAGAAAGTGTACAAAAATTGGAAGATATTCTCACACTTACAAGCAAAGTATTTAGTGGAATAAATATATGGTTAAAATCTGGATTTAGATC
>SEYY01003362.1:55000-57500 GCA_009176605.1 Armadillidium nasatum
GGCAAAAAGTCTTGATGATTAAAGGACTTATTTTTCCAAACTTTATAATAATGCGAAAAGAATTTAATTATATATATATATATATATTATATATTATATATATATATATATATATATATATATATATATATATATATATATTTATATATATATATATATATATATATATATATATATATATATATATATATATATATATATATATATATATATATATATATATATAGATATACAGAGAGAGAGAGAGTGAGGAGAGAGAGAGAGAGAGAATCATTTATTTGCTATTTCTGAAATTCCGGACTAGTTTCATACGACAAGAGTTGCTAAAGTACGGCGGGTCAGTGTTGAAAAGCCTGAAAGAAGATATCTATTGCTAACCTTCGAGGTTTAAGCTTGTATTAATAATACAACTACTACTACTAACTAGTTCTTATCATACTCAAGTACCATATTATATATTATTATTATTATTATTATTATTATTATTATTATTATTATTATTATTATTATTATTATTATTATTATTAATTATTATTATTATTATAGAATTCTATGAGAGATTTTTAGACTGCTATATGGTTCAAAGTCATATGGGAAGGAATAGTCAAAAATAAGATATATATGTAGTAAATGTCTCATGCCAATACTGACCTCTGGGTCATTTGTCGTTGGTAGGATGCAATTAGGACGACATTAGGAAGAGAGATGAACAACAGCCGAAGGAAAACTGAGATACTGTTGAACAACAACAAAAAAAAGACACACGTATGATTGTTAGATAACCGCCGGAAGATAAATGGATAACTGTTGGACAATAGTCATCTGCCAACAGGGAAATCTGCAGACAACAATTGCACAACTGTCGAACAACTGCCATTTGACAGCTTGACAGGAAATCTTTCGTCCACACTTTCCTCTCAAAGCCATAACTGTATAAAAGGGTAACCCAACCTTGAACCAAGGAATCGATTCATCAACCTCTAAAGTATTAGATAATGATAAAGACCTGACCACTCTACGCATAAATTAAAAGTCGATATAGAAGAAAATCAAAGACAATCAAAAATACATTTATCTTAATCTGAAATTTTTATTTTTATTTTAATTTTAAAAAAAATAGAAGTTTCATATTTGTTGAAGATTTTTATAATCAATTATTATTATTATTATTATTATTATTATTATTATTATTATTATTATTATTATTATTATTATTATTATTATTATTATTATTATTATTATTATTATTATTATTATTTATTATTATTATTATTATTATTATTATTATTATTATTATTATTATTATTATTATTATTATTATTATTATTATTATTATTATTATTATTATTATTATTATTATTATTATTATTATTATTTATTATTATTATTATTATTATTATTATTATTATTATTATTTATTATTATTATTATTATTATTATTATTATTATTATTATTATTATTATTATTATTATTATTATTATTATTATCATTATTATTTTATTAATCAATATTATTGTATTCATTATAACTATTATTGTTATTATTATTATTATTACTATTGTTATTATTATTATTCAATATTATTATTATTATTATTATTATTATTATTATTATTATTATTATTATTATTATTATTATTATTATTATTATTATTATTATTTTAATAATTATTGTAATATATTTATTACTATTATTACTATTACAATCAATATTATTATTATTATCAGCATTATTATAATATTCATTATTATTATTATTATTATTATTATTATTATTATTATTATTATTATTATTATTATTATTATTATTATTATTATTGCTTAATAGGAAAAAATAAGGAGGCTTGGCATTTCTCCAGTTGCCTTCATAATGTGCTCACAACAACGAAGCATTTTTACGTTTCTTTTATTCCCCCTCCACCCCCACCTACCTCCTCACGATCCCCCACAACCCCCACTTTCTCGAACACATTTGAGAAATTCTGTTTTATATTTTTTCTTATTTTTATAGGGAAAAACCTCGTATAAAAATTTCAAAATTTATTGTTATTATTATTATTATTATTATTATTATTATTATTATTATTATTATTATTATTATTATTATTATTATTATTATTATTATTATTATTATTATTATATATTATATTGTTATTATATATATATATATATATATATATATATATATATATATATATATATATATATATATATATATATATATATATTATATATATATATATATATATATATATATATATATATATATATATATATATATATATATATATATATATATATATATATATATATATATATATATATATATATATATATATATATATATATATATATATATATATATATATATATATATATATATATATATATATATATATATATATATATATATATATATATATATTATATATATATATATATTTAATAGCTTATAGCTTTTATAACACCAATCGTACACACATGGCACTGGAACAAGTTT